>ML210583.1:0-13909 GCA_004369085.1 Coprinopsis marcescibilis | reverse complement strand
TGTACTGCTGTTCTCCTCTTACATGGCTGTGGTGAGTTTCGAGTTAACTGGATCCCCCTCACTCTCGCTAGATGTGGTTATTCTGCGGTTGGACTCTAGTCGCCGTGAACGACTTATGGTGGCACAGGGTTATCTTGCTTGCAACCCCTGGCATCGCTTGGAATCGATACTGGCCACTGACGACAACCTCTGGTGTACATCTCTGGTCCCATACTTGTCCTGTTCCGGTTAACACATAGCTCTGGCAACTTCGAATCTAATCTTGGCAGGACTGAGCACATCGGATACATTGGTCGAATATACTGGTCCAATTCAGACAGCGTCTACGCACCGATTCTGGGTACTTCAGCAACGGGCTTGTGGGGGTGATACTTATACCGCCATGGTTGCCAGTCAATGTCCAGTTCCATTTGTAGCGGCTAAGTCCATCTCTCTGGCATTTCTTTCCCTTTTGGTCGGTTCAGAGTTCAGCAGGGAGATCTCGGGCCACCACCGGCACAAAACATTCAATCTCAGCGCCATTCGTCAACCCGTCCTCTCCGCCGCCAACTCCCGGTCTCTCCTGCAGTACAGCTCCGCGTTGGCCTTTTTCGATTAAATAGGCCCAATTGGAATTCACCTCCGGGCTTGGTCACCTAATTGGCTTTAAACTCAAGGATTAAACTCGTTTTTGCTCAGAGGGAGATTCCGCTCTCAAAGCCCTACTCCCATCTCTACGTTCCAAGTTCGCGAGCACTTTCAATCGAACGCTCCTTCTATCCACCATCGACCAATTGACCAATCCCGGTACGACACACTTGTTGCTCCCACCGCGGGCAGCGGTAGCCTAGGAACCACAAGATGGCAGCAATGGCGATGATGGTACCCTACTTCCACGCCACGGCCGGTGACCATCTGCTCTTCAAAGAGTGGGTTCCCACCTCTCCTGAATCTATCGCAGGCACCTGTATCGGTTTGTTCTTCTTTTCCGTTTTCGAACGGTCGGCGGCAGCTGCGAGGGTGGTCTTGGACGAACATTGGAAGCACCGGTACGTGATGTTCTCGGATCTAGCGTGGTATTTCCTAATCGTCTTGCGCTTACTGTCTATGGCGCTGGCCGCTTCTGCACAAATAGCGCTCTAGCATTGGCAGCGCGAAACTCTCGAACATCCGATGACTCCGCTTACCAAACCCGCTCGCTCGAAAAGCAAGCTTCGTCTCCCTCCCTCCAACAACCCAACGATGAGAGTATCACTGAGGTACCGCGGGAAGCTATGACACTGCTTGTCCGGCACAGAATCCCGCGTCGCACGATCCCACCGTTTGTGGCGAGTCATGACATCCCTCGCGGTGTACTTCATGCCTTCCAATCAGCTTTGGGATACATCCTCATGTTGGCTATCATGTATGTGACAATCCCTCTTCGGACACGTGCTTTTCTCTCCAGCGGTTTAACCGCAATATTCCCGAACCTTGTATTCTGACTTGTCCTCTCTTTCAATACAGGACTTTTCGCGTCGAGTTCTTCTTCAGCATTGTAGCAGGACTTGGTGTCGGTGTCATACTCTTTGGTAGGGTTGGCGGTGCAGCGGGTCACGGGCACTAGGCTTTGCTTCGTCTGTGAAGCTCGGCCATCCTTACATCAGGCATGTATTGGCCACCATACCTACATAACAAGTCTTGACGACAGTGTTTTATGATTTTTCAAGCCCTTGAACATCTGTCTCGGTCAGCCCATGATGTATTATACCGTTTGAGCTTCATACAATCGTCGTGGGTCGTCTACAACAGGATTAGTTGTGGGCCATAACAATTTTTCTAAGGTAGAGATGCCCAACTGATCGGGAGACTCAAAAATACCCGTGAGTCTTCAGTCCGCACCAGAGGTAGGAATCTGCACAAATGCCTGTTGAATTGTTAGGGGTATACAATCCAAAAGCCTTGTCGTTCACCTTCTCCTTTCTCATCCCTTCTGAAAGGCTTCCTGGACAGTATGCATCGCTTCACAAACCTATAGCAGTTATCCCAACCTGATTACGATTCCAGCAGAAATGGCGCAATCCCCATGACCGGAACAGATAAGGGGCGTCCGGCTGCAATTTTTTCCAGCAAGATTTCCATTCTGGATGCTGTTATGTCAGCAATATCAAACAAAACCGCTCGCGATCAGTGCACACCTCTCGTTTCATCCCTCCCCCCACTCTCACTCTCCTTCCCCAACATAGCGTCTTCGCATTGGGGTCTGGCTTCCAGCCTCACCAACGCCTCACCAATCGTGGTATGGCTACCTCGAAGCCCACATGGCTCGTATGTCATACCCAATAGCTCGCAATCATCGAGTTTACGAGACGCAAGCAGAGATGAGGCAATTCTGCGAAGGACAACAACGGCCTTCTCTGATAACTTGGGTGGGCTATTACGCATGTAAAGGTCGTAGGATAACTTTTCAAGACGATTCTTGCCCACTGTACGACCCTGGGCCAACCTTATCGCCTTCACTCCCACCCACGGACACGAATGCCCATGCCCGTTGTTGGACGCAGCACTGCGTTGGATTTCCTGGGAACGACGAGGAATCCTCGATATACGTTATCTACCCAGAACCTCCTACCATCTTGCCTTTCTTTCACATTGGACCTCTGACTTGGCGCATGTCTCCTCATCGTCGGCATCCGACGCCGTCGGGGCTTCAACTTGGAGCTCCGCCCTCTCTCGGCTCTTGCCGCCGTCCTCCCTCCGGCTCGCTGTCATCGCCCGCCCTCCGGCCGAAGGTGCGCCCCTGTCGTTATCCGATACGGTGGGTGCAGCCACCTGACTCCTGTCCACCTCGCGGAAAAAGTTGGCGCCATTCTCATGTCACCCTCAAACATATGGCATCTGCGTTCTGATCGTGAGGTTCTGACGAGCCCCTTGTGTCGCTGTGCCTTCTTTCCAAAACCTTCGTTACGTTCGAGGATGTCTTGCCTGGCTTTACGATTCTTGTGGACTCCTGGTGCATGATGCGAACTGTGATATCCATGTTTTGCGTCCAGATCTCGTCTCCAAAATTTCTTGGGGTTCCGCGTTTTCTCCGATACCGATGGGCCAACCACTCTGCGTTCTGATTATCCGATTGCGGCGTTGAATGCTTACGCCTTTGCCTTACCGGATATCGCTCTGGGACCGAGTTCGGATGGCTGGGTTGTCACTTGCATGCTTGGCACCCCCACTCGTACTGCTGGGTTGCATCGAAAGAAATTCGACAAAGTCTTTTTGTATTGTGGATAATCAGGGCTAATCATCTGACAAACCTCTGGCTTATATTCGATGATGTTTGAGCCTCGTATTCGGTGGTAGTGACTGTTCCATTCTTTGATTGTGATGATCTGTATTTCCGAGTTTCCTTACGAGTTGATCACGCGGGTCCACCCCATGCAGAGAAATTCAGGTTCAATGACATGACATTTGTACCAATCCTGCTGCATTTCTGAGATCTACACCTCAACGTTCCTGGTCTAAGCCCAAATTCGCTCGGTGCAGGAGACATGAAGGCAATTCAACTGAGTTTCTGGGCGGAAATCTTGGCCACGATATCATCCGGTGCCTCCTCCATCAAAGCAATGCAGCGGCCAATTGGGTTCTAGGAGGTTTTTTTCTTATCTTTTGGTCGATTTTTCTCACCGTGGTACATGTCCTTGGGCTCGGCCTGTTGGCGGGCTGGTATAAGAGCGAGGCGGGTACGGCGGTAGTTCGATATCTGATCCTTTCAGACCACCTCCCTCCCCTTTTCCAACAGTTATCTACCTTCGCTATCTTGTCACGATGCTCTTTAATGCCCTCGCCGCTGTCACTCTCCTCGCTACTGGTGCCCAGGCCCACTACCGCTTGAACTACCCGCTTCCTCGTGGACCTTTTGTCAGCAACTTGCAGCCCAACTTCTGCGGTAAGTACTTCATTTGTTCTGCAAGTTCTGAGGGCTGATATCGATCCTCCCGAATTGGATTAAATAGGCGGTTATGACGATGTGACGACCAACCGAACGACCTTCTCCTTGAACGACGGTTTCTTCCGTATCCGCCAGGGCCACGCCGATTGGTCTGCGAGCGTCCTCATCTCGACAGTCCCCAATCCCAACACCTTCGACTCCTTCAACACTGGTGGTGCTGCAGGTGCCGCACCCCAACTCGCTCGTGAATGGGCAACAGAGGCATTGACCGGAAACTTCTGCATTCCCCTGCCCCTCGGCGACACTGGCATCCCCGGTGTTGTCGACGGCGCCAATGTGACGATCCAGATTGTGCTTACTGGTGGCGATGGCCAGCTTTACCAGGTGTGTTTCCGTTGCGCATGTCCTCTATGTGCGGGTACATTTTCTGACGACACTTCGCTCTCTCGTTTTAGTGCGCTGACTTGACCTTGTCGGCCACCCACGTCACGCCTGCTGATGAAGTCGCTGCATGCCAGAACCAGACTGCCGAGGACACCCACCATGCCGCAGCGCCTTCTGAAACCGCTGGGGCTGGTAACGGTGCGGGTAGCGGAGCGTTGTCACAGTTCAGCCTCCCCATCGTGTCTGGCCTCGTAGCCGGTCTCGCTGGTGTCGGGTTGGCCATTGCTGGTCTGTAACCGCCTTATGACCACCGCTGTGCTGCAAAAACCCCTTGCTTTTATCCAAGGATAACTGCTAAAAGAATCGGTTTGAAACTATTCTGTATTCCCTTGCTAGCTCGTCCCCCATACCTCTTGTACTACCATCGCATACCCATAGGCATGTTTGTATGTCGCATATTCAGTAATCGAAACGCGTAATTCTTGGGATTTTTGTGATTGTATAAGAGAGGGGGATATTGTAGAGCTCCTGTGAATTTGCGCTGGTTTCTGAAAAACATGAATGTCTCTCGAAATTCGCTTCGCGCCATCGCAGAGCTTCGGCAAGTTCTGAAGACTTACAGAGAGCTAATCCTAACCCCAACATCTATTAACCCGAGATAGTCTCCGATAGTGTATCCACGATTGAAGATAAATCCGAACCTGACATTCCACTGCTTGAAGTTACAACCAATATTGTCTACTCAGCGCTCGTGTACATACTTACTGTAAAGGCAAGCCCGAGAACATCCACATACATACCTAGCATTCCCTCATCGCCACGGTCATTATACGAGTCAGTAGTAAGTAAATGTGTATCGATCAGCGTTTGATTTTGATCAATCAACTGAATTCAACTCTCTCTTGGCGTCAAAACCAACTGCGCCCGTCGAGAACCAGTCGTGATCTCTACCGTCACCCAACCGTCACCAGCACTTTTCACTGCGGAAATGTCCTCGAGTTTCTCAGCGTAGTACTGAGGTCCACCGTGGCTTCTCCTTAAACAGACTAGCGTACCGCTCAAACTTTATATATGTTGCTTGGTGCTGCGGCCCTATAGCTTCGGCGCAGGTCGCAGCTCTCATTCGCAGGCAGGTACACAGTGCACAGCCCATGGTCGTCAATCCGCTAACAATTCATTTTGGGCTTTCCCTATCACTTACAGCGTATAAGATGGACCACAGGCTTTCCAACTCGTTGTGCAATTACCTTGTTTTCACATTTGTCAATCAGCTCTTCTGAACGAAATGCGCTCCAACGTTGAAGATATCCTCAGTGCGCCCGTCTGTATCATCGGCACTGGCGTAGCTGGAATAATATCCGCCCATGTTCTCATACAAGATGGGTTCAAAGACGTCACTCTCATATCTCGCGATAAAGGTGTTGGTGGGGTGTGGTCGAAGGAACGTGTGTATGAGGGTTTACGGACCAACAGGTGTGGACTCTCGATATTTCTAGCTTTCAAGTTGAAACCCAAACAAGTATACAGTGTCCATGGCGAGTATCGATTCTCAGCATTGGATATGAAGCTTGTGGATCCAGATAAGCGGGAAAGGGACCATAGGCTGACCGGAGAACACCTGTGTCACTACATGGAGGAGTATGCCCAACGGTTTCTTGCTGGAAAAGTCAAGTATATGTTTCAATCGGATGTGAAGAAACTAAGGAGAGAAGATGATGGGAAGTGGCTGGCTACGGTGCAAGATATGGTCGATGGATCCTCTAAAGAGCTTTCATTTGCGAGGGTTATAGTTGCCAGCGGGGTATGTCGTGCCTATACATTCTCCGTTGACACGTGGAATAAGCAGTTCTGACGAGTTTGATAGGGAACTCATTCGCCCAAGATTCCTGCCGCGTTATCCTCATCTAGTGCTCAGCTTAGTGGCTTTGAAGGACGTTTGTTTCACTCGTCTGACTTCGCGAAAGAAGAACCGACCCTTCCTCCACCGACATCAAACGAGAAGAGAACCGTATCATGCGTCGTGGTTGGAGGGGGAAAATCTGCTCAAGAGTGAGTGCTCCTCGGTATCAAGGCGAGAGACAGCTAACGGGCGTCTCAGTTTATCGGCGCTGATGACCCGGAAAGGCTATGCTGTCACAATTGTTTACGAGCACCTGGACGTCTTCTTCGCTTCTGACAGACCCGTGCCTGATTTTGTACGCAAGGGCAGGTAAGTTGGGATCGGAAAGTCGGAAAGTCCCGGTAATCAGAGTATGCTCAGCCGCGGTGCACAGGTTGTTAAGTGTTTTGTCGCCTTATCGGGAGCTAAACACAAAGCTTGAGTATGCCTGATCCTAAAGACCATTTCTCGTGCTGACATCCATGTCAGACGGTTTTTCCATACAACACCTATTGGTGCCACTCTAGTCAAGAAGTTCTGGGAGAGTTTGGTCCAGGGATCGGTAAGACTAGCCTTGGAAATATTGATAAGGTCTCTAATTTCTGCCGAATACAGAGGTCGGCCTGCGGTGTCCCCGAGAACTCGCCCCTCCGCTTGACACCAGATGCATTTTGGAGTATAAGTAACAATGACGAAGGGATACCACGCCCTGATGGATTCCCTGCGCTCGTCAACCAAGGTCGACTAACAGTGGCTGCTCCCTTTCGAGCGACGGGATTCTCAAAAGCAGGCGTACTGATCACAGACGGTCGGTGTCTCGCTGCCGATATAGTTATATTGGCCACAGGGTATGAATCGTCATGGTCCATGTTTGACGGTGCGTAACATCTCTACTGCACGTATTTCACTGTCATTGAAGTGATATGTAACCAGGTGAGATGGTCGAAGAGTTGGGCCTCGCGCCGTACATGTCCAAAGACGGGCTACACGACCGCTGGAACTACGCGACGTTGAAAGATGGGCCCACCCCTCATCCTGAGAGCGATGCCTGGACTATGAGTATCTATCGGGGGATTGTACCTGCGAAGAATATACTACGGAGGGACTTTGCTCTCGCCGGTGCGCTCGTATGTAACTTTCTACTCATCCTTGTGTGCTCCCATCTGACTTAACATTTGGTTCTTAGTACACTATTAATCCAGGTTACACCTTCGAAGTGGCAGCCCACTGGACTTCAAGCTATTTCTTGGGGGATAAAATGCGCTTACCTGCCACTGCGGAGGAGGCTGCTGCGGAGGCGGAGGATGTAATCAACTTTGGGAAAGTGCGATTCCCCCAGACCCCGTTTTGGCGGCATGGGAGCGGTGGTGTTACACCCGATGCGTGGACGTGAGTTACTCTGAGAACTTCCCTGCTATTACTTCTAATGGACTTTTCCTTGTGTCAGATGGCCCCAGGCCGCAGATGAGTTGCTCGAGGATATGTACCTTGAAACCAGGAGAAGCGGCGGAAACTGGCTTAATTGGGTCATCAAAGCCATAAACGTTGACGAACTTTGCAACATCGGTGACGAGAGGAGGCGGATTCGAGAAGCCAGCTGCTGACACATGCATCCAACATCGTTGCTTCAGTTGACTAAACTGACATACGTACGAGCTGCGTACATACCATATCATTCCTAGGTTACGTTTCATGCTTCAGCTGTCACCTATTTTAAATTTCATATGTCGGCAGAAGTCTAACCTGAGACACTTGCTCGTGGCCATCCTCTTTTCCATCAGTCCTCTTTGCAATCGGCATACAAGCCAGCATGGCTACCGCTCCACTGGCCCCCTTGGTACCAGGTTCGAAATTCGAATGATTTACTAGTAGCCAGACACCTGCTTAATCAATACAACGGGTGTTCGGGACACTGGAGAGACTCGGTGCGCGGATTAGCGCGTACAATGAGTAAGTACAGATCGTAAAGCCCTTCGGATAAATTGTCCGGCTTGGCTTGTGGGGTAACCGTAATAGAAAATTTGAAAACGAGACATGAACTCATAAGAGAGCGGCAGACAATGTCACAAAAGTATACTATCATTCATCTGTGGTTTGAAATTTATCACTGGTTTGAAATCCCCCTCTTCCCCTACTCCTGAGGCTCTGAAAATCAGACCACAAGCTCCCATGGGGTAACAAAGTTCAAATATGTGGTTTCCTCGCCAGATATTGGTCGGGAAGAGGGAGAAAATGCAGTGCCAAGAATATGCCAAGACTAGTTTTGGCGGGGATTTCAAACCAGTGATAAATTTCAAACTACAGATGGATGATAGTACCATCAAATAATTTCTACTTGGCCCGGAAATAGCCGGACTCAACTTGGTGTTGTCTTGGTAGTCTTGCGTGTACAATACAATCAAGTCCTTGCACTGAACTCGAACAGAGAAGGTATTCACTGGCAACTGCCAGCTTCGTGCAGGGTGCAAGTTGGTTACTAAGTACTACTGAGTGCGAACTGATCTTACTGTCCGTATGTATGCGGCGTATACTTTCTCTTTTCGACCGACGGGGGCGGAACATTGACACTTGAAACGATGATGGGGACTTGGCAAATACCATTATGACATACATTGAACTTTGCCCATTGATATGCCACCCTGGTCCGTCAGTATCTCTGTCCTGATGTCTTTTATTGACTACTGGCAACCAAGCCCAATATAACGAGTCCCTTCTGTCGGACGTATCTTTATAGGCAACGGTGTCGCCGTCGCACCCGCTATCTTCATATTTTCAGTTACTACAAACAGGCCACACATCCAGATTTCCGCGGGAATCACCATCAAACTTGGAGTTTTTGTCGCATATAGTAGCTTGGCAAGTGCCCACAGTTTACATTCCATGGTCGTCGAGACCCTGGCTCGCCTTGGCCCATGACTCTGGACTCTCAACACATGTAGAGACAGGACTACATATGGGCGACTCACATATAATGTGTTCATGAGCTGTCCACCTCAGATATAATTCTGTCTCGGCATCGCCGTTATCCTTGATGACTTAGGTGTACTGCCTCAGTCGGTTGCACACCACCCGAATTTGATCTCGTCTCGCTGAAAAATGATGTAGGCACCCTTGTACAATTGTTACCTTTACTATCATTCATCAGTAGTACAGTCGAAACTGCCTTAAGGCATACTTGTGAAAAGGCATAACCTCCCAAAAGGCATAGGTTTTCGGTCCACCAAAGCACTCTTTTGGGGCGAAATCTCCCTGCGAAAAGGCATAACCTCCCGAAAGGCATACTTTTCCATGTCCACCGAAGGGTATGCCTTAAGACAGTTTCGACTGTATAAGCGGCTAAGGCAACGATCCGGCAACGATGCGTTACGAACATAGAGAGATGATGGCTCGATGAACATAAGGGCTTACGTCTAGACGGGGATGGGCGGCTGATCGGAGTCAAATGTAAACAGGGAGTCACCTTGGTGAAGTAGTAAAGATAGCAGCACCCGCCGTCCCATTTTTCACACATACGCCGTTGTATGTTATGGAAATGAGAGGCTGAAGCGCCATAATGCGCGACATAGGTACTGGACACTGTTTTCAAGTACTTGAAGTAACATATCTTTTCGCTTCATCTCAAACGAATTGGAGTACCTGCCCAGTGTGTCATTATGGATCCAATTTGAGCGCGTCAACTGCCCTTTCTCGGTTGTCCCGGACAGGGATGCCTCGCGTTTCACAGACAAATTCATTGGAGCGCCTTTGCCACCTTAGGACCTCTGCTCAAGTCCGCCGACCGTAAGATATGGCACCAAACACTTCGCATCTCGATTGATACTGCGGTCAGCCAATACATGCGAGGTATGCCGCAAACTGACAAAGTTTTGATTGTGGCTAAGGATAGTAGCAGATTCAATCGCTATCTATCGTCCCAGGAGACTCTATGGGGCTCGAATCTTCCAAAAGAGGTACTATGCTGGTGTCGCTAAAGTATAAAAGGGATGAGGTCTTTACCCTCTAGACAACAAGCAGCTCACTACATTCCTTCTACACAACTCCAAAGCGACCACTCTCTTACAATGCGATTCTCTACCATCGTTGCTCTTCCTCTCCTGCTCGCCGGCTTCGCCATGGCACAGGGCAAATTCGTGAGTGTTGGCCATTCTCCGAGCAGTTGGAGACGCTGACGGTCGACCTCAACCCTCCTCAGGACGTTGACTCCCTTAGCGCACGTGATTGGACTGCGCAGGAAGAGAGTTTGGCAGCTCGCGCTGAGGTATGTCCAAGGCAAACTTGGGGCTGGGCCCGATGCTGACCCAAATTACAGAGCTTGACCGACTTCTCCACTCGTGAACTTGTCGAGGAGGTTCTCGAGCGCCGTGGCTCATGCCCTGCTGGGTTCTACTTCGACCCCCCTCGCAACCGATGCTGCTCCAGGCGCACCAACTGCAAGTAATTGCAGTAACCCCGACACCGTGTACCAACCTCGCGGGCTGGCCCTGCAGAGCTGTTGTCGACTGGATCATTGTACTAAGTAGTGGAACGCCAGATAATTTATTCCGCTGCACCCATCATCATACGCGCTTGTCCTGTCCTTCGCCGCTGAAACCGATGCAGCTTCCTTCAGGGTTAAGCGTAACGTTGCGGAAATGCCCGACAGTGGCCTCTATCCCAACAGCTAAATAGTTCTATTCCTCGCAGTACCGACAAATCGTTCAAGTTCACATCAAAAGTCATATCCGTTGGTAAGCATCTAAGGCTAGTTCGTATTCCCGGCCAACTTTGCCTTCCTTTCTTCTTCGAGTTCAGCGGCCAAGACAAGGTCGGGGTCGCGTCCCTTGACTTCCGGAAGGAGAAATGTAAAGGCTGCGCCAGCGATATTACACCCAAAGAAAACTACAGGAAGCTTAGCCAGAGTCCAATGAAAATAGCCATCTTATGTACGTACTCCAGAGTACGGCGGGTGTGCCGAGCTTTTTGCTGAGGGTATTAAAAGCGAGGGCCGAGACAATCGCGCCAGCCTTGCCACTCGCAGCCGAAATGCCATGAGCGAACGCCCGGAAGCGCGTTGGGAAGACTAAGGTTAATTCAGATCAGTAATGTTCGCCAAAATGAGTGAATCGACCTCTCACCTTCGGCAGGATAGCACTAGAAACACAATAGACGTTAGCGATTCCCTACCTATGCTTATCGATGAGATAAGACGTACGTATGTAGTGCTGGTGATGTTCGTCAATAAGGTTTGTATACCGTGAAAAGAGATGACTACTCACGTATTGGCCCCAAAGTTGAAGAAGAATTGCAAGAAAGCAAAGCAGACGATAAACTGTACTTTGCTAAGGGACTCAAACAAACCAGCAAGGATGGCCACTGGAAAGAGGGCGAAGCCAATAGTAAGCACGTAGTTGGATGGGGCCACAGGGACCGATACCCACAGAAAAGAGCGGTCAGGAGGAATCCTTGGACTTGAATCCATTTGCGACCGAGGGTTTCGATAGTAAGAACAGTGGCGTAGTATCCTTCGAACAATAATCAGTCGCAATAACACGGGTCATATAAGAACTAATGCCCTCACCTGGAACGAATCCCAAAGCGGTGATAATCAGATTTCCGATGGAGACCCTAAACATCTTGTTCCAAGGGGTTCCTGTCGCACCATCGAACCCAATTTGCTGAAGCACAACATTTTGATTGAGATTGATTCCGTAGAAGCTTGATAATTCAACGAGATCGATAACAGCGGCGAATAGAATAGAGTTGTTCAAACGTACGCAACATCAAGGAGGAACCAGCAAACAGAGGTTCCGATTAATAACTTCATGTTCTTCCATTTCCGGAAATGAAGGTAAAAGTCTGATAATTTCGAAAGCGGAGGCAATCAGCGAATGAAATCGGTATAGAGGCGAGGGACTTGCCCTTGAAATGTGCCTTTTGCTTCACTACGACAGCAGGTTCGAGAGCGTCATCGCTGATATTGTCGTCGACACTTCGCTCGGATACAGGCGTCTCAGTTATCTTGGTTTCACCGCCATCCACTTTAATGATATCTTCGGAGCTATCCAACTTCTCTTTGATCTTCGGAAGGGTATCCTTTTCAGGATCATCCTGCTGGCGGGTGAGCTTCTGGGATTCTTCGAAACGCACAGACTCGGGTAGTGTTAGACGTTGGTATAGGGTCCCGAAAGCCGGAATTAAGGAGATCCCGACAACAATGCGCCATACTATTCGGGTTTACAGTCAGCACTAATGGGACCCAAACGCAAAAATAACTCACCTCCGTCTACCTTGGACAGCTGACCATCACGCTCGATGGCGTTTCTATAAATAGCCAAAACAACAATTGTCGCCACACTCCCGACGAAGCTTCCCCACCCTTGCATGGAGAAGATATATGACAACATCGTCCCGCGCTTCCTAAGATTGGCTCTGTCTGAAGTAACAGAAGCGGACATCGGATAATCTCCTCCCACCCCGATTCCCAGAATGATTCGGAAGACGCCAAGGTAGATGAGCGAATTGTCGGGAGACAGCTGTCCGGTTGGGGTCGTTAATGTCAAGATTGTTGCGATGATGATGAGCATTAGCTCTTTGCCGTCTAAAAGAACGAAGCGAGTAATGAGCCAAAGCGTGGAGCAGAAAGTTGAGGGCACATGCAAACTTTCTTGCGACCCAGGGCATCGGCGGCGTAGCCTATAATGGAGCCATCAGCGCGACACACTACATCCCGAACCGACAAACTCACCAAAGGCGAATTGTCCAATAACACTTCCTATGTTTGCCCCAGCTTTGACGAAGCCTTCCAGATGAGGGGGAAGATGCTCGCCATTGTACAGCCGATATTGGAGCATAGTGGAGACCGGCTGGGAGGGATAGGATCAGAAATAGCCGAATTCAGCGATATAGGACATTCGACTCACGTTGATTATGAACAAATCATAGGCTGCAAGATGACGTTGAGAGGAAGGTCAACAGACACCTCGCCAAGCACTCACCGTCCAGGAAGAACCCGACCTTCGTTGAATAAAACGATCAGAACACAAGATAAACCTGGCAGATGAAAATTCTCACCCCTGCGATTCCCAGCAGCTTAACCTCTGGCCAGTTCAGCACAAAGGCTCGCTTTCCATCATCCTTTTCAAGTTCTTCAAGCAGGGTTGGGCGATCCGGCTTTGCGTTCTTGTCGACATCCAAGTGGCTTGTGTCCATCATTCAAGGACTTTCTTGGTCGTTCTCGAAAGGTCTTGGTAGCCAAGGCTGCGAGACGATCATGGCTTGGTGATTACACTCTATAATTGGATATCCTTCAGCTGCGAAAACTCACCTTACTGAGAAAGACAAAGTTAGATGTCGAGGAAAAGGCCAGATGGGAGCTGGATGTTGGTCGTGTGCCTCTAAAAAGCAAGGGAACAACTCTAAGGCGTTTGCCGTTCGGCAAGATTTGGTCCGAGTCTAGCTCGGAAATTGCACAACTGGTGTCACACGCTACTGTCACAAGGACAGGGGAAACGGCATATTGTGTGGAACCATGTAGCACACTACCCCTTCTTGATAGTAAGGGTCGGGTAAACGGAGATGAGAAGAGCTAGACTAGCCTTCTGGCTTCCAAGTCCATGTGGTTATGTCAAAGCACAGAGATTTCGGCTACCTCAGGAGTCGTAGGATGGTATACAGTCGACACCGTCTTAAACCATACCGGTGCTAACCCATAAACCGGGAAATCCCATACATTTTGAGATCCCCCAGCCTCGTTCCCACCCAAA
>ML210582.1:2802-13931 GCA_004369085.1 Coprinopsis marcescibilis | reverse complement strand
AGGAACGAGCCTCCCAGGTTGCTGAGACGTCCAGGGAGGTCAGCGTGGCCAGGGGGAGTGAGCTTGACGGCTCTCTCCAGGGATGCGATCGCTTCACCAATGTCAGGCAGATCACCAGTTCGTTCGAAGCGGCGAAGGAACGAGTTTCCCAGGTTGTTGAGACGTCCAGGGAGGCCAGCGTGGCCAGGGGGAGTCAGCGACACGACCTCCCTAAATGTCTTGATTGCCTCTTCGATATCAGCCTGCACCCCGGTTTCTTCAGATTTTCGTGCAAGCCGGCATCCGAGACTGTTCATAAGCTCAGGGAAGTTCGCATTCCAAAGAGAAGTAAGGCCAATGGCATCCCTTAGTTCCCTAATTTCTTCCTCTATTTTGGATGGGCTTCCTGTGCACGGTTCGTTGGACCCTTTCAGAAACGCAGTATGGGGCACCGTAAGCCTCACATTCGCTCCACTGATCGCAAACCAGTTACCTTCATCTCCCTTGCGATCAGAGTTCCCGGCCACCTCGCATACATCCCACGACAAAGCCAACTTGCGTTCATTGTCCCCAGTCTCCATTTCCTGGACCCGATCTATAATGTATACTGAAGTAAGTGGAAACATCTTTCTGAAGGGGTTGGAACACTCGCCGCATCCCGGTGGGACGCGAGGCTGCAGCGCTTCTGGACCAGTCAAGTCCAAATGCGCGTAGCACATTTCGTCTCCTTCCATGAACCTCGCAACGATTTCGAGGGCCTCGGTTCCCGTTGGGCTTCGAAACCTGATATAAGCTCATGTATAGACGACTTGCACGACCGGGAATCACTCACAGTTCGATAGATCGTTTGATTGTCCATCTTGTCTGAGTGACTTTGGACAATAGATATCGTATACCGTAGCCCGCGTCAAGGCCAAAGATAACGATCTCGATGATGTTTAGAGATGAATGGTCACCACGAGTGTCTGTACACTCAACAGCAACATCTGGTGCGTCAATAAAAGTCAGTGACTATAGAGCAGTGGAGAGAGGAGTCCCGCATGCCTTTCAGATACAATTTGCTACAATAGAGAAGTCAGCAAGGGGATGATTTGGAAGAGGTCGTTCGGCCCACCTTTGAACGGTTTGAGTGCCGGTTCGTAGATTCCTTCGAGGGTTTCGTCAGCGTAACTGTATTCGTGGAAGAAAGGAATTACTAACAGTCTCGCACTCATGGCGTAGTCTGAGAGAAACTCGAATGAATTCTGAATTCGCAGTGAGGGTAGGAACGGTGCTGTTGGGAAGTGGAAGCGGAAGGGTGGGGAATTCGAACGAACGGAACGTCCTTAATAGCGCCAATTGAACATCGTGGACATGCACCCTTCGCACAGGTTCGATCTCTGAGCTGCACACCCTGCCTGCACACCTCTTGGAGCTCGCCGGGCGTCATTAACTCAATGCGGGTACAGCCGGAGGTCGGAGGCAGTCGTTCGTGTCTCCAATTCGTCTATTAGGCGCCGCCTCGTGGCTGCCTTGACCCAACACCCTCTTTTGTCAACAGTTAACAGGTCTTAAGCCTCGTGTCATTGGCTCAATTGACACGAGGCTTGTTATGGGTTACCGAATGCAGCACTCTCAGGCTGCCTCATGGTAAGCGCGTGGTATCAATGTCAAGGGGGGTATGCAACGATAGTTATGCAGCTCTGCTTTGGGCTACAACCGTATTGTTTCATCAAGGTACCGCTCTGTGGGTTCCAGAGTGAGTGGGAGCGCCGAGTTCAGCATCCATGTGAACTGGTTGACTGGGTTTGATCCTATGCGTTGCCTCTCGGCATCGGTGGGTCAATGAACCATCAAAGATGGATATAGCTCAGATGAGATCGGTGCGAGGGCTATGAAAGCCTGTAAGGCCTGGCGCTTACCTTCCCTAGTAACTGAAACACTATAATAGAGATAAGCGCTGACGGGTCAAGGCATCTTCAATATTGTTCCTGTTCAATCTGAGCCACGTAACGTACACAGCATCTATTATAACAAATTCCAACGGTTTTTCTCACGTTTGTCTCGAGACAAACCGGTCCGCCGTACTCCCGCTACCTATCATATCTTATTATCAGCAAGGCTCCAGCCGCTTCAGCCATCAAGCTCGAGATTAGTTTCGCACGGCCCTCTTGCTGGCCACGACTGTGCGTGTGACGCGCGACGCGTCACGGTGACGGTCGCTCGCTGCAGCGAGTTCAAACTTCCAAGCTACCACCACCATGCAACCCCTTCCCTTTTCAGGTAGCTATCGTTGTGCTGCGGTGTGTCCCGTACAATGGGTACAGAGGGACTGCCGAATTGCATCACAGTGTCAGATTCGCCGGCACGCACAGTGTCAGTAAAGTATATTCGGAATTTGCGTGTTGTCTGTACGTTCTTTAATGTATATTTTTTGGTTTATTGATTGCTCGGTTGAACTCACGCCTCCGGACCTCAATTGCAAGAAATTTCTGGAACAGGTAACCTCAATTCCGCCCCCTGTGTCGCGTCTTTTGTGCATGTTTGGCGTGTCCAGTGCTTGACCTCCCACCTTTCTCCTTATTTTGCATGTTTTCTCATCTGATATGTGAGTACCTGCCTTCTCCAGATGTGGTCTCTTGCTCTGACCAGTGATTTCCAATCTCCAGGCTTCTAAATTCTGATGCAGAGAACAAGGATCCCAGTATGGACAGGCCGTGTGGCCATCGCATCTCACAACCTGTTCTACAAGACACTCTCAACCTCACCTTTCCTCTAACCCCGATCACACTGCGAACTCAGGCACCTGGATCTGAGAACATTGCACCAACACGCCAGGTAATACATATGTTGTCATTTTTCTCAGCCAACATTTAACTGAACTTCTCTGGCTGTAGACAACCTCCGTCAACAACCGGTCTTTGGCACAGCAGCGCCGCAGAGAGCGAGAGCATTTGCAGAGGGAGAATGACACAGGTCACCTGCCAACTCCACCTTGCACACAACCACGTCTGCCAGTCAATCTGAATCGGTCTCTTGGCCAGCAACATTGCAGAGAACGCGAAAGGGCTGAATGCTCAAACATCCAGACCGACTCTCTGCCAACCCCTCCAAATACCCAGCCAACACAACATGCACCTCAGAGCACATCCCAACAAGTGCCACAACTTGACAGACATGTCCAAATGATGACTCCGTCAATGACTCTTGCACCGGAAACCCGTGACGCTGCACAAGCAGCTATGGATACCTCCCGAGAACACCAGAGAAGAATTAGAGAAGTCATAGAAACAGAATCGCATCGACATGGTCCTTTGCGAGCAAATGGTGTGTTTATTCCTCTCTTCTTGATTTTGGGGTTACTAACCTGCTGTGGTAGCCCCTCCATGGCGTCTCCCGCCCCATTCCCTTTTTTTGGCAGCACAGCAGCCTTATCGTGACCCTGTGTCTCGACATGACCTTGGACGGATGGATGTCAAGTGCCCCTACTGCAATGCATTGCACTGGGGCAATGAACGGCTTACCAGCTCCTCCCACATCAATCCAAAATTTGGGTCATGCTGTGATTCAGGTCGAGTCCAGCTGCCTCTTTTGAGAGAGCCACCAACACCTCTCCAACACCTCCTCAACTCACAAGATGAACAAGCCAAGAAGTTCCATGAAGATATATGGAAGTACAACCGCGCCTTCTCCTTTACGTCCTTGGGAGTGCTTGAAGACCATACTCTCAATGATGGTCAGTCCACCCCAATCTTTCAGATATGTGGCGAACTCTACCATTACTCTGGAGCACTGACACCTCATGGAAGCACAACACCTCGATACACTCAAGTGTACATCTATGAGCCATTCGATGCTCTTTGGCACCATCTTGACCTCAACTCTGACCTGGACCGCGGGATCATGCAATGCCTACAGAACTTGCTGGATTGCTTCAACCCTTACACACACATATATAAAAGTGCATACAATGTCATGGCCAAGCAGCACATTCCTCAAGTCAGTGTCAGGCTACAGCTGCTCCCTGGACAGGATCGAAGGACATACAACCAGCCTACCACAAGTGAATTTGCAATCATCATGCCAGGGACTGAGGGGTATGATGAAGGGAGGGATATTGTGCTGCGCCTTCAAGGTCAGGGCTTACATCGGATCAGCGACTTGCACCCTGCATATGCTCCTCTGCAGTACCCACTTCTGTTCATCTACGGCGAACTTGGGTGGTCAGAGCAGCTCAAACTTCAAGACAAGGAGGACCTCAGTGCTGTGAGCAACAGCTGTCTCTCGCAAACCCGGTTCACTGCATTTCGCATACAGTACTGCCACAACGAAGCTCAGACCCTCTTGCATGCTGGCCGCCTTTTCACTCGCTACATTGTTGACATGTGGGCATCAGCAGACCAAAATCGACTTCGGTTCATCCGCCACAATCAATCCAAGATCAGAGCCGAGCTCTACAGTGGGCTCGAAGATGCCATCTCGCACAACAACGATGGTGAATTCAGCTGGGTCGCAGGGTGGTCTTGCCATCCTCCTATATTGGGGGGCCCTGAAACATGATGCAGCATTATCAGGATGCTATGGCTGTTGCCCGACATTTCTGCAAAGTCGACCTTTTCTTAACAATGACGTGTAATCCCAGATGGGATGAAATCACACGGGAGCTTCTGAACAGACAGACAGCATTCGACAGGCCAGATTTGGTGGCTCGGGTGTTCCAGATGAAGAAGAATGCGCTGTTAGAGGACATATACAAGAATGGTGTGTTTGGGACCACCGTAGCCTACGTATACACAATCGAATTCCAAAAACGTGGTCTGCCCCACATGCACTCCCTCATTTTTCTTGCCCCATCGCACAAGCTCACCATGCCTGAAGCGATCGACTCATGCATACGAGCATATTGGCCAGACCCTGAGACGGAGCCTATTCTCTTCGAAACAGTCAAAAACTGTATGGTTCATGGTCCATGTGGTCCACTAAATCCACGTGCACCATGCATGGAGGATGGGAAATGCATACGACGATTTCCAAAAGAATTCACCCAAACGACCACAATCAACAGCAATGGGTTCCCAAACTATAAACGACCAGACAATGGGCACCGGTACTTAGTAGGAAGCCATTCAGTGGATAATTCATCCATTGTTCCTTACAACCCATTTCTCTCTGCCACATTCAACTGCCACATCAACGTTGAGTGTGCAGCCAGCCTTGGATCAATAGGCTATGTCGTCAAATATATGGAGAAAGGCCCAGATCGAGCAACACTAGAAACACTGCGTCAGCGGACAGGGAGGGATGTACAGGTTGATGAGAGGGATGAGGTGCAACGGTTCATACTGGGTCACTATCTTTCAGCACCTGAGTCTGTGTGGCGTATCCTCCATCTTCCAATTCACCAGCAGACCCCAAGTGTAGAGCGGCTTCAAGTTCATCTTCCGGGACAACATTTAATTGTATTTGATGAGGATGAGAGTCCTGCAGAAGTCCTTCAACGTGCATCTGAGGAGAAGACAACATTGACTGCATTCTTTCGAGCCAACGCAAATGATGGCGAATTGGGACAGCTGGCGCAGCAATATACATACCCGGAATTTCCTCAACACTTTGTCTACAACAAGCAGCAACATGTATGGCGAGTTCGCTGAGCCCAGTTCTCACTTGGACGGATGGTGTTTGTCCCTCCAACTGCTGGGGAGCGTTTCTATCTCCGAACTCTGCTCACAGTGGTCCGTGGTCCACAGTCATTTGAGGCCCTATGCACCAATGATGGGGTTGTACACCCAACATTCTGCGATGTGTGTATCGCCCGAGGTCTTCTGGAGGATGATGGGGAGTGGAGACAGTGCATGGCGGAAGCTTCAGAAATGGGAACTGGGACACAACTCCGCCAGTTGTTCATTACTGTTCTCCTCTTTTGTTCGCCATCTCAGCCTGAGCTGTTGTGGGAGCAGTTCAAGGTTCAGATGTGTGACAATTTGCGATACCATCTCACCAACCACAGTATTGACAACCCATCTGACGAACAGGTCTACGACTATGGCCTTTATATTATCAACCATCTGCTCATGGAGAGTAACCGATCTCTTAGCAGCTTTCCTGGCATGCCCCAGCCTATCAACAACTGGAATGAACTCGAAGCAAATCCATTGATCGTGGAACAACTGAACTACAACAACAACTCTGAAGCACGCGCATGGTCCACTCGACATGCACTCCTCAACCCAGAACAGCTTTATGCGTATAATCAAATTATGGAGTCAATTGATGGGAATATCGGCCAATTATTCTTTTTGCATGGCCCAGGTGGCACAGGGAAGACATTTGTCTATAAGACCATCTGCAACAAGGTTTGAAGTCAGGGTGGTGTTATCCTGTGTGTGGCTTCGTCTGGGATTGCCTCCCTTTTGATTCCTGGGGGACGAACATCTCATTCAATGTTCAAAATCCCAGTTGGCACTTTAACCGAAGACTCCCTCTGCGACACATCCAAGAACTCCCACCGTGCAGGTCTACTCCTTCAAACTAGAGCCATCATATGGGACGAGGCTGTACCACAACACCGACATGCATTTGAGGCACTGGACCGGACCTGTCGTGACATCCGAGAGAATGACCGCGTTTTTGGAGGGATAACAGTTGTATTTGGTGGAGATTTCCAACAGACACTACCAGTCATTCGAAGGGGAACCTGAGAAGACATTCTCAGTGCGACCCTGAAGGAATCCTACCTCTGGCGGCATATTCACATCCTCCACCTTCGGCACAACATGCGACTTGACCCAAACGACATGTCATCGACTACATTTGCCAACTTCCTCAACGATGCTGGACATGGGCACAATTTACACAATGAAAAGTACCAGCACTTCCCAGAAGACATGTGCATCAACAGCACAGAGTTGCTTATTCAATACATTTATCCAGGTGTTGACTCTGCCACTCCACCAACACCTGGATATTTTCTCAATCAAATGATACTTGCCCCACGAAATTCAGATGTTTCGGACCTTAATAGCACTGTTCTCAACGAGATGGCAGGGCTTAAACACACCTATATCAGTGCAGACAAAATGATCTCTGAAGATGGCGAGAGCCCAGATGCTATGCATCCGATCCCAGTCAAGTTTCTTCACTCCGTCAACGCATCAGGACTTCCTCCTGGCGAGTTGTCTGTGAAGCTGGGTGCTCCACTCATTCTCCTTTGAAACCTTGCACCAAAGCATGGTTTATGTGATGGGACACGCCTCATTGTGACACGGATGACTGACAGGGTCTTGGAAGTGCGTATCCTTGGTGGAGAGCATGACCAACAAGCTGTGTTCATCCCTCGCATTTCGTTGATCCCGACTGATACCAACGAGTTGACCTTCAAATTTCGTCGCCGCCAATTCCCAGTGCGGCTTGCATTTGCACTCACTATCAACAAGGCTCAAGGACAGTCAGTTAAATGGGTAGGCTTGGATCTCTGGGCTCCAGTTTTTGCTCATGGACAACTTTATGTTGCACTTTCACAAGTTACATCTCAACAAAGGATCAAAATACTCTTACCTGAGGATGAAACAGAGTGTAGAACATTGAATATTGTATATCCAGAGGTTTTGATAGATTAAATATAGCTGTCTTTGTATATTCCGCCAGGGCACATTGCGTCACCGTTTAGAGTCTGGGAAGGGTGCGTTGGGTTTGCAACAATCTTGAGCGCCTAATTTGGTATAGTGCAAACCCCAATCAGAACCCGGCCCACTCAGCATGGATACAAGCGAAGGAAATACTTAGAATCCTCGGAAAATTCTGGAATTATCCTGAGAGGCTTCAGAATGTTCCCAAATGTTTGGCATGTTCTCCAGAGGTCCTCAAGTATATAATATGAGTGTTTGCTGACCCAACCCAACGTACCATAATCCATTCGCTCTCTAAATTCTTTGATACTCTACTCTCATCACGCATTATGTCACTTACTACCAAGGGCTGAGTTACTCTCTGGCATTGTTGTCCTTGAGAATGGCCGGGTACTCAAGAAGGAGAAGAGTGCACGCGACCATGTGTTCGACACGCACCTCTTTATCCTGAATGATGGCCCCGCAGGTGATGATGCCCTTGGCATTCTTCGTTACTTTAATATGGGTGATCCTTTAGTGACCCCGCATGCATATTTTATCTCTGCACAGGTATGTTGCCTTTGTATCTGATTCCTCGCAGTTGAATAACATGTCCAGATCTCTGGGATGCCTGATACGCCTGACAAGTTGCCTCAAGATTATTTGAAGACCCACAACCTTCTGTTCAATGGCCTTGACATTAGGGCCTATAAGCTTATTGGCGACATTAAGCAGGTATGCCCTCAATAAATTGGCCTGTAACTGAGTAATTAACCCCAATTTTAGTTGATCCCGTTTGGTCCAGTCAATCCCGAAGCTGAGGATGCGGTTGATCCAAGGACTCCAGCATACATCTGCGTATGTGGTGTTGTTGAATCCGTGACCGTTACATCTGATCGCATTGTTTTCAAGCTTCTCATCAAGCCATATGTATCCATGTTGGGCCAGGCTACTACCATTGGTATCACAAGCTATGTCAACATAAATTCCAGCTGATGGGCATTCTTGAAAGATGCGAAGAAGCGGAAGGGGTTTATTCAGCAAGGATCATACGTATCAGTGGAAGGATCTCTCTGTGGGCTTGATACTGTCATGAATGGGGATGCAGGCCGTCGCATCAACCTTGAGCTCAGAGTGGAGGAAGTTACCTTGCTTGGCAAGGCCCCTGTGCCTTCTGTCGAGGGTCCTTTTGAGATTCTCGGTAAGTGGCCTCCTATGGTTGTAGTTAGCGATGACTAAATTTCTTTAGATGACACACCTCTCAAGGGAAAGCGCAAAGCCGAGCCGATAACACCTCTCAAGTTCTCTTATTCGAATGTACGCTCTAAACGGGCTCGAATTGAAGACAGTGCGAGCAGTCCGCTTTCAACTCAGGCTTCCACAAGCTCTGAGTGCTCGCAGTAGTGGTTGAGCTATGGACTTCCAGTAGACACTATGCGCATTTATTGATACATCGGTTTTAAACTTAGCGTTGACTATCACTTTGTGCTATCGAATTCACAGGACACCGTGCGAAGCACGGGTAAGCAGCTAGTATATCATATATTAATGATGTCCACGCGAATGGTCTATCAGAACGTGCACAGCGACTGCTGTGGCATCACCCACGATTCTATAAAAGCTTTTTTATGACAGTATTTTTCAACAAATATTCCGGAGCTGTGGTGACAACATGGCTCATATTCTCAACAAAGTTAATAATTATTTTGACGAGATAAAAAGGGGGTTTAGAACATAAGACATGAAGAAACGAGATAGTAAAACCATAATCACATTGTACAAACGACGCCAGCTTGAGCTCCAGTCGACTGCTTACAAGCACTGAGAGTAGTATTGGTTGGTAGCTTGGCAGCTGTACGGCTCAGCACATTGTGTTGGGCCAGTGTATCCTTGGCTGTAGTATGCGCATGTGTAGTCAGCGTACAACCTCATTGAATGATATGACCGCTCTTACCCTCCACACTGGCCGAAGCGGGGGACGGTGCCGCCAGGAGCAGGTTGAGTAACGACGGGGGGCGGGAATTGGGTGCTGGTGACGGGGACTGGGACTGGGTCGACCTGTCCAGACCCCGGCAGACGAGATATCCCTGCGATACCATAAGCAAGCGCTAACCATAAACCACAAACCGAACTTACATCCATTGCTCCCAATATCCTCGCCAACCATATCCTTAACACTACACGCATTCATCGCCGCCACGCCCTGCGACTTCAGCGGCCGCCCATTCTCGCACGCGTTGAACATGCACCCCGAGTCCATGGCGCGCTGCAGGCTGTCGCCCTTCCACCCAAACACGTAGTCCGCGTGGGTGCCGTACCCCCGGCTGTCGTCGTAGCTCAGCACGAAGGGGTTCTGCCCGTCCGCAGGCCACATGTTGTCGAACTGGGTGGTATCCCAGAGCGTCTCGTACGCGACCTGCGGCACGCGCACGGGGTGCGAGGCGGGGCACGGCCCGCCATTCAGGAACGCCTCCCGGACGGTGCTGTACATGTGGGATTGGTGGTCTGGGGGGTCGAGTGTTTTTCCGTCCCAGCATCTGTAGGTAGCAGCGTGAGTGGGTGGTAGGTGGGTACTAGGAGGGCAAGGGGACTGACGCGGGGAAGTGGTGGACGGTCATGATACCGGCTCTGCACTTTGTTGTTGGGAACGTGTCGAGCTCGGGGAAGCGCGTGCCTTTATCGGCCAAGCAGACGAATTTGAGACCGTTGGAGACTTTGCCGTTAGCAGTAGGATTTCCGACGACCATACGGAACCCCTAGTCGCAATTATCAGTCAGTTACCATACCGATCTGAGCCCCAGCGTGACTTACAGGCGGGAATGCGGTGATCTTGAGGTTTCCATTCGAGTTGAAGTCCTGCTGTGTATAGTAGATGGTCATGCCACCATTGATACCATTGGGGAGCGCGGTGTTCTGCATGATAGGCACACGCTTGTAAGTACCGTTGGGGTGTTTGAAGTACATGGTGGCTGTCCAGTAGTTGGAAAAGTCCTCAGAGAAGGTGCAGGTCGTGCAGGTCGCCTGATCGCCGATGTTCCCCGTCATGTTGGGGTGGAAGGCGTTGCCGCCGACAATCTGGTGGACGTGGGAGGATGGCGTCCTGCCAGGCTGGACGAGGGGGTCGAGGCGTTGGATGGTCAGCGTTGAGCAGCCGAAACGAAGGGCGGCCTGGGAAGGCACGGCCAGGGCTGCAGCGAGGATGAGAGAAAGCCACGTCATCTTTTGGAGAGACTGGATGTGCCAGATACTGGTGTAGATGGCCTTTGGCTAGCGTATATATACCCTCCTGGCATCAGATAAGTTCTCCAGAGAATCTTTGTCGCTTGAAGTTCGGGACAGCGAGAAGGGGTGCCGCAGTTCTTATTTCATTGCAAGTTCCGGCCACGTCATCTTGGCGCTCCAACGTTCTTGAATGGCTTTGCAGTCACTGGAAGACATAGAGGCCTTGCATAAGGTCTACGCAAAGTATGTATCAGTATTACGGAATGAGAGGAACACCTACAGTATCGAAAATGCGCAACTACAACGACAAAGTTGCACCAAGTTCGCTCCATTGTTCGAGAAAGG
>ML210581.1:0-14073 GCA_004369085.1 Coprinopsis marcescibilis | reverse complement strand
TCTTAATGGCTTGGTGTCGTTGCCGTCGTGGTGTCGTTCTACCATCAAAAGCGACTTGACGAAAGACAGAAACGGGACTCTCAACGCATCCCTGAGATCCTCCTGGATTAATAGCACATTCGGCGAGTTGGTCCTGTCATTGTATCAGTAACTGACCAACAAGGCGAGATTAAGCGAGAATCCACCTTGTTTCTGTATTATTTGTTGCATAAGCCGCCGTCCCTTTACCTTCTGGGGTACTGTTCGAGGCCGCCGCCTGCGGATTGCCATCACGAACCTGAGAGGGAGTGGTCTGCCGTTGTTGTCCTTCAACATTGCTGGGTCCTGCATTAGGCGTCTCCGACTTCATCTCGTGAGCGCTTTACGTTGAGATGGAAATATGGGATAATGGTGGTGGTGGCACTGGGCATAGAGTTGTCATCCAGCCGTGGTTAAATTCTACTGTGTATGGCAGGTTCAAAATGGCTTGCCGCGTCCCGTGAAAATGTTGGAAATTCCCACAGGGGTTACAATGACGTTCATTAGTCTCGGTTTTCCCAGCCTCTCCCGATTGAGCGACCACCTGCCTAATCGGTACTCACCACCGGGAGAGTCTGGGATCATTCGCAGGTCTTTGGGGGGACTTGACATTCGGTGAGCTCGGCGATGCTCGGAGATTCCCCCGAGCTTCGTCGCGCGCCGTCCCTCTTCGCCCCTTGTCAGTTCCTTACCCTCCACTGTCTTTTATTCTGCACAAATTGTATTCTATGCTCATTTAATATGAATTCAAACACTCCTTTAACTCAAATATCCGCGAAAAAGCGCAAATTACCCCCGAATTGGAATGAAAACACACCTACACCAAAAGCTAAATCCTCATGGCGCTCAGCCGCATCTAGCAACTTGATATATCCCGCTGCACCACCTATTTCCTCAGCCCTGACACATGCAACCACTTCAATACCATCTACACCCCAATCCCAGCCAGCCTTGGCTGAGAACCAGAACTGGCCCACCTATTGAAATGGGTACATTGTACCAGCCAAAGCCCAGCCCAGTACTCCTTATACCCACACCACCCCAGGGTTTCGCAAGCAGACAGCTTTTAAATCCACCAATTATGCCACCATACATCCGATTATCTCATGCGACATGGCATTCTGGAATGCAGAGGCCCATACTTCTGGTCTAATACCAGAGGAATCCAGTCTACAAGGGTTTCAAGTTGAGGCGGCCAACTATGTGATACAACAGCAGCAAGATGTATGTATAATCACACCCACAGGTTCAGGGAAGTCTCTTGTCTGGGTTCTGCCTTTGCTTGCTCAAGGCTCTGGTATCTTGCTTGTCATCATCCCATACATGAGCTTGGGACATCAAGGAAATCTGCATGGGTGAGTACCCTGGTGTTTATCATTGAGTTGTGCACTCAATTGGCCTTGAATACAAAGATACAATGATCCATGCATTACCAGTACCTTTGTGCACTCAAATAACAAGGGTGTTGACTTGCTTGAAGAAATAGCAACAGGTGGTGGAATGCACATTGTGTATATGTATGTGTGCAGAAATGCTTGAAGCGCCAGCAATGGCACATGTTCTTCTCTTGGATTCATTCAAAGCTCAGCTCTCGGCAGTTTACATCGACGAGGCCCACATTCCCTACAAGAGTCAGTCATAGCAGCCTGCCTACTCAAAGCTCTGGCACCTGCAACACATTTCTGGACTTCAAGATGTACCAATGGTTGTGTTGTCTGCCATGCTTCCCACATAACAGCTCGGATGCTCGCATGGAGGTTCAAGCTTTGGGATGAGCATTGGAACGATGTGTGGTTTTCATATGGACCTGGAAACCTTGTTCACAACAACAACATCAACACAATTGCAAAGAATATTCATAAAATTTGAATGGCAGATGATTTATATCAACACACACACATCCTTCACTTTACCGAAATTGCACCCAGTCTGCTTAACAAGATATGTACCATCTGGTCTGATTTGTACAGCACTGATGCAAATGTCACTATTCAAGCAGTGACTGAAGAAACCCCAACGACGGCTGCTCCACCATCCTCTACTAACACACCATCAGCCTGCACAACCATTCACTTTGTGCACTACACCAACCATTCGCTCGAAGGCCTGAGAAAACCAGTACCACAGCCTCGTGTTGGGACTTTACAGCTGGGAGAAATAGTATTTAGTATTTAGGCACTGTATGATAATTGTACAATGTACAGGCTACTTAATTGTCATTGTCCTCTTGATAGCTCTCACCAATTCTAATTAATTCTTGAAGGTCTATTCCAGATCCCTGTGTGCTTTGGTGGGTCTCTGTGGCTCCAATGTCTGTGCTGTGCATGCTAAGTGCATCTTTGGCCATCTCAAGTTCCTTGAATGCATTGTACATGTTGGCACTGTCTGACTCTTGATGACGGGAGCGAAGCCAGAGCGAATGTTGAGCAAGATGCTTGGCATGTCCACCATCCTTTCCTGCCAATCAATACATTCCATCTGAAAACAGGTCATGGAAGCCACCTGAAGTTGCATGGTCATGCTCCCAGTCAAATACACAATGGGCATAAAAGTATTCCCACCAACGGTTGGACGTCATGCCGCTGGGAGACATGAGTATGTTTCTGGTTGGTTTGCTCAATACCAAGCTCCTCATATAGAGTATCGGTGGACTGCTTGATGTGACCTAGTGCAGGTGTTATCTTTTTGAGCACAGCTGGTGTAGCATTTGAGCCATCAGTGTGTTCCTTGATATCATCGTTGAGGTGTTTGACACGGATGTCAGTGGCTTTGAAATCTTCGTGACAGCCACGCAGGTTGACAAGCATGGCACTGACCCCTGCTGTGGCAAAGTCCTTTGGCCAGTCATGTTCCACATTATGAAGCAGTTCCATTGTCTCGTTGGCATAGTTGTAACTTCCAGCAGCGTAGAACATTGGCAGGAAGAACTTGAGTGTCTGTGTGATGCGAGTAGGGTGCCCTCGTTTGATCGAATCCTCCATCTCCTGAAGCAACATGATGTTATAAAGGAGAAGAGTGGCGTTACTACACACTGTGTTCCCTTTAACCCTTGTAATTCCTTGCGCTTCAAGTCTGTTGACTGGCAAAAAGACAAAACCATTGGCAATGGTTTCAGCATGGGCAAGGGGGTCAATGGGGTGTTTCAGTGCCTTCAACCTGAGCTCTTCAAGGAATTTCTTCAACAAGTATGCAAGCAATATGCTTGATCATGTTTGATCGCAGTTCACAGTGGTCGTTCAAGGATGGGGTGATGTCAAGCAATGATTTCCTGGGGGTGAGTTCATGTCAGTTTCATTCCATGGCTTTGAAGTTCTCAAGCCTTGTGACCTCCTCTGCTGTTTTGCCAGTAAGCCCTTGTCCAATGAGCAGAATGATAACCAGGAGGGCCGAGACCTGGTCATGCTGTACTGATCCATGCAGTGCAGATGTTTCCCAGGTCTTCTTCACCCAGTTAAAGTTGTCATAGGGGAATAGCTTGATTTTTGATGGGTCATTTGCTGCCCAGAATATCCAGGGCTTTCAATCTGCCTGGTTTCAACAATTCCTGGGTGTCACGCAGCTAGCTGGCATTCTCTGGGGCAGTGCGTGTGTGACTCATGGGCAGGATTTGGGTGCTGCGCCGCTGCCAGCATCGTTGTTTCACTTTGGTTTCACTCTCGCTGCACGCTGCCCTCACCACCACCAATAACGAGTGCTGCCATGGAATCCGGGCTCGAATGGATCACTGAGTACCTTACACTCCATGTGCAGTGTCCTGGCAACCCCAGAACAAATACTGTGGGCCTTTGCACCCACCAGATCCCGTTCTTTGTCCAGTGCACAAAGACACATAACAAGGGGTTACTCTTTCGCTCGGTGAGTCTCTTCTGCTGGCATCTAGTGTGAAGAGGCTGAGATACAGTCTTGTAGTGCAATTTATGCGGTTTCTTTACCTGGGTTGCCCTTGCTGATGTTACAAGGCCATGGGCAACCGTTCCAGGTTCCTTACCTGTCGAAAAGTCAATCGCTTTGCAGGCAACACTACCAGCCATTTATTCGCCAGCATGCCAGACCTCTTGGCCCTCTACTCCTGTGCAACTCCCTCTGTCTCTGCTGTTCTGCTGTTGTTGCCACATCCATCTATGCCAGCTGTTAAGGACTAAAATGGAATGATACTTCGTGTCGTCCTTCAATACTATTCCAGCGACTTGTGATGGTCGATGGTCTTATCTGGACTACGTTGGGAGTTCTACTCTTGAGTATGAACTAACACTAGTCCTTCTTGAACAGACAATTGGATTGGTTTTGCACTTGAAAAGTATTGAATTGAAAGTATGTATGGTTGTAACACTTAAGAACGAAGTAAAGAACTATCGACTAAACTACATAGGTTTATATACTAAGAGACATGTGGTTATGGTGAGGCGTAAGCCTCATGTATGTATGTAGGTTTTGGTGAGGTTTAGGTGTGGTTTTAATGAGTCTTACTAACTATGAGGTCATGCGCAGTAAAGATAAGTAAGACTAAGATCGAAATGAAAAATGTAAGGTGTACATGAGGTATATATCATAATCATATTGTAGTAAGCATAAATGTTCGTAACACCAGCTACTCAACACAACTTCTCGGCTACTCGTCTGATTTCGCCTCCATTGACCCAGCAACATCTCTTGCCATTTTGTCCCTCTCAGGAGTCTTTGCACCACCATCTGTTACTCAAGGAAAGTCCAAATGCACCATGACTAGCTGCCAACGTCTGGCAACAGCAGCAACTTGTTCTCATGGGATGTGCAAGCATTGCTGCCTGGCTAACAAAAAGCCCTGTCGCTGCCGCAGCCATGGCTCTGGGTCTTGGAACAATACATATACCGAGTCAACCGACCCTTCACACCGTTCTTGCCCTACCCCAACTATCCCCTTCAACGATCTTGCATCCGGCACTGTACCAACAGTATCTCCACCAGCTGCAAGCACATCTTCAGCCACGTTGGTAATGATATCGATACACCATGACAGTTCGTTTCTGCAAGGCTGTACCCGAGGCCCTTTGGGCGCAGGTTGAACGCCAGTATCAGGAACGTGAGCAGTGGAATGCTGCAGTGGCTGCTCGCACAGTCAATGAGCATTGGTTGAAGCATTCTGTCTTTGTTGTTCTCTACCGAGAACTGGATGAGGAACTGACCGTCCATCCAATTCAGGACATTCCAACATGGCCAACTTTCAATCTTGCTGAGATCCCAAACCTTCCAGGACTTCTGGAAGTCTCTGACATCACTGCCCTCCAGCTTTTTGAGCCTTGGCTTTCCCATTGGATCTCACAGCTGGACCAAGCAATGTGTGTTGTTACTGACCAGCCCATCTTTCTCTGACTCAAAGGATTGAACATTTCCTCTTGGATGGTTAACCCCAGTACACCGTTTTTTGATCAGCTTGCCTCAATGGAATCTTCCAGTCTTGCTTGGAAACAGATTCTAGTCGATTCACCAGTCCCTTCGTCTCTGGCAAAGCGTTCGAAACTGTCTATCTCTGTTGATTCTTTCTTTCTATCTTGCTCTCTGGCAATGGCCTCATCTGACCCTATCAAGATTTCTGACGACGACGACCCTGGTCCGTCTTCTGTGAGGGCTGCCCCTCTGCCCAGTCCCACACCTACACCTCCACCACTGAGCTTTGTCTTGACTCCTGCTGACCCTAATCTGGCCTGGCCTGCTGGGATGTATGTATGTGACATGGCAAGAGGGTTTGACCTTTTGGCACAGGACACGACTGCAGCCCTGCTAGAACGATTTCCGGCCGTCTTTATGGGAATCAAGTTCAAGTCAACAACCTATCAGAAAAACAAGAAGTTCTAGCTCCTTCTCCCTGAAAGCGACTGTATGGTAGCTCACAATCTGCCACACACGCAGGGGAACCTCTGGAGCATCTTTCGCAAGTCTCGTCCCGAGTGGATATGTATCTGTGACAGGTAGTAGTGGTATCAGGTATTTGTTTGATATGTGTTTCTTTCTTCTCTTTCTTGATTTGTCATTAATCCAGCTCTAATTGCATGTTATACTTCTTCTAATGTATAGTTAATTCTCCAAACTGTTACAATTGCAATAATTTGTGTTTAAAATGAATCGGTGTGATGAGTAAACTGGAGACCAGGATAGTAGTTTGGCAAATGACCCTGGGCCTCAAGCTTCTCCTTCTGGATCTTGTTTTTTCACATGATTAACTCATCAAGAAGAAAGTTGTAGCGGTTCTGGGACATCTCTCGAAGGATGGCATGATAACCACCCAGCCACACATTGACCTGCTCGCATTTTGAAGAGTTGAAATACCAAGACCCATCAATCTTGATCAAGTCGGGGAATTTTCGAGGATTGCAGTGCTTTTGGCAGATGATGTTGGTCTTCTTGTTCTTGCAGTTAAAATGGAAGGCATTGACAGGAAATGCCATTCTATCCAGAAGATTGTCACTGAGTGCCACCAAATGATTGTAAACACTGCAGCAATTGTCGTAAATAAAATACTGTGGCAATGATCCTTCTGTGCAAAACACTTGATGCAGCATATTCTATTGAATCAAATTAGCAGGTACATGTCAGAATCAACACCTTACACGTACCACTGTTTGTGGGACAGTTTCGGAATCAAAGAATGTTGCTCGGGCAACAATAACCCCATACAGACGTACCATAAATTGCTTGCTATGGGTCTGTCGTTGACCTAAATGGGCAATGATTCGACGATTACCAGTCGCTGGCTTTTGCAGGCAGGAACCTTCCTCAATTCCTTCATCGGGTGCATCTCCATCTTGCATGATCTGGTCCAAAGTTGTGGCATCAGGAGGGGCGGATACACACCCTCTTTCCAATCTTGATCTGGTTTGAAAATTTGCCTTGTTGCACCAACACTGAATATTCTCAAGTTCGCAATGGTCGGGGTCAGAGCAGGTCTTGTATCCAGGACTAATGGAATACTCGCAACCATCAATTGCACAAACACTGTTACAGCTTGCATGTCGCTGGCAAAAACGGTCGATCTTGCAATTTGCAAGTGGTTCCTCGCAATGTGCAACATTGCAGCAGGGGTGCCCAATGGTTATCCCATCGCTGACAATGGCAGAGGCCATTTCTATTGTTTATGATATTAGATACATCACCGATGTGGATAGAAAGCAGAACAACAAACCAGAAATGTTGCCGTTGCTATCCTTCCAAAACCACACACATTTCAGACAGTATTGAGCCCATTCCGGCTGGCGCTGCTTCTCAAACTGATTATTCCATTCAGTGATTGCATCCAAGAGCTGGTCCTTTTGCTCCTCATCGTTTGAGACCATCAGAATATTGCCTTCTGCTGCATACCACGCAAGGATGGAGAGGTAAATAAGTGAGTGCCAGATATGCTCAGGACGGAATTTGAAGCTGAGACCCCAGTCTTCTGGCTGATTATTTGGATCCATAAGTGACCAGTTATAGATCTCTGCACTGTTACATGCAGATGTCCTAGCATAGCTGCATATATTAGTCTTACATAAAGAAATAAAAGGTCCACGTACCACGAGATCAACATCAAGTTAATAAACATGTTAATCTCCGCCTTTTCAACATAGTGATGCTTTCCTATCTCAATAACACCTGGTACACCACCATAGTATGTCTGTACGCCATTCTTCACAGCATAATTGTGGTGATAAACAGTGCGACACCCTTTCGTAATAGGTGGTATTAGCTCAATTGGTGCCTGAGTTAACATTGCAGAAAATGGCACTTACCTAGACACCATAGCTGGTGATGATAGGTGGCACACATGCCATCACCAATTGTGTATAGAACTATCTTTTTTTCAGATTTATCCCCACCTCGAAGTAGCTTGTCTGTTGCTGAGCAAAGTGGGTCAGTACACTTGAGAACAGGAGGATATAGTGCTTGGGTACCTGTATTTGCCCATCAGAACTGTTCTTGATTAGGACTGGAATTGATTCATATGCACTGATTCGATTTCTATATGAGTGAGAGAGCCTAGCATCAGCTGCAGATGCGTGGGCAGTGGCATCTAATGACCAGACTGTCTGTTTCACTGCTTTCCAACAGATATCAATGTCCTCGAGTGCTATGGAAACGGAGCAATGCAGGAACTCTTTCACTTGCTCAGGTAGTGTAGTTGGTGGCCTGGACATGTCATATGTGGGTGGCTGCCCATGTAAGATATTGCATCGTAGAGCAGCTGCCAGTCGGATGAACAGCATGCACTGTTATATGGTGATTTGCTCCAAAAGTCCCTCCTTTTGAGATAATGTATGGTCTATGCTTGCTACAGTATCACCAGAAGCGAGATTAGACATGGTAGGATCCAGGAGTATTCAAGCAGAGTATTAAAATCAATTATATGCACTATCCCGACTCTTTTACACGTACGTGTATGTGCAACCCCTGCCCCTTGCAATTGATTTCACCATGCATGGCACCACACGTGACACCCCAGGCTCCATGCAACCTGTGAAGTTCGAAAATCCTGAATGCTCTCTTGCTGCCTGCCATGCAAGGGAAACTGAATCCTTGCTCAAGGCCAAAATTGCGCAACACAGGGAGGGGTACGACCCAGAGAATCCATACCGATTCATAGCACTAGTCAACCACTTAGAGGCTTGATTGTCCCACAGGAGAAAGGAGTTCATGGTTGCATGGTAATTGGTACACTGTCTGTGAAGGTTTAGCGCCATTGAAGTCATGAGTGTCCTTCCCTGTAATCAATAATCAGTAACAAATACAATGACTGGAAATATTGCCCATGCACATAATCAGGATCTCGAGTACCCAGCTTCATTTCCTTGTGACCCTTTGCAATGACCACCTTGAGGATATGTTGCAAATGTGGCAGCATATGCTCATATGTTTCCAACAGGCTTGATATCTGGAAGTTCTGCACAAATCCAACAGTTATGTTGCTTGCAGATACATGCAGACCTGCTTTGGTGCTGAAAGGGCCTTCAGTGGCTTGGTTTGTCATCCATGCTGCTTCCTTCGCACAAATCTCCCCAGCTCTGCCAATAACCCATTGCACTGCTGCCGTTCTTGCATCCTTCACAACTTTAGAACCCTTGCTTGGCTTACCGCCACCAGACCAAATTTCCATCAGTTGAATGTGCCAGTTATCGGAAAGAAATCGATTCGCATATTGTGTTACTACAGGGGAGTTGGAAGTGAACAGGATCTGAAGGAACATTGAAAGTGTAAAGCACCCCGGAAGCTGGGCTATCCACTGTAAGATCAGCCAGACTTAGTAGTCATGTCATTCCAGTGTGCTGTTTGGAGTCTTGGGGGTTGATGTAGTCAAAATCGGCAATAATCTCCTCTGGAAAGTCGGGCAAATTGTGAAAAGGTATGCCATCTGGATTACTGGAGGCAATTTTGGTGGCTGGACTTGAGGATCTGAATGATCTTGGAGAGCCTGCCATGTTGGCGGTGTCGAATTCCCAGTTAGAGAGTATAGTAGAAGGATATTCATCAAATGAGGTGTTTTCAGTGGCATGGGATTGTGTAAAGCTCATAAAATTGGCAGTAGATGGTAGAAGTGATAAGAGGGACAACACATGACAAAGCTTGGGGGAATCTCTGAGTATCGCCAAGCTCACTGAATGTCAAGTCCCCCCAAAGACCCTGTGAATGATCCCAGACTCTCCCGGTGGTGAGTACCAATTAGGCAGGTGGTTGCTCAATCGGAGAGGCTGGGAAAACCAAGACCAGACATTAATCTAATAATCTATTATATGAAAACAGGACAGAAACTCGAGGCCCATAACTTATGCAATATTTTATGTAAGCTCAAAGTCACACGGTTCCTGTTGGGCACCCATTGGTGCAAAGCAATTACAGTTGAACCTGTCATAACCCATACCCCTCTGTAGACAGAGAAAGGTATGGGTTATCAGCGACTATGGGGTACTGCAGGTTTTCTAAAAATAGATAAATAATTTTTGAATTTTTGTATATTTTCTCTGAGATGCTAGATTGATATTATGCATTGGATAACCTTAATAGTGCCTGGTCAGCTATCTAACATCCTAAAACTCATGCTTTTCCCCATTTCCTGGCAATCTATGGAGCAGTGATTAACCCTAACCTGGCAAAAGTTGAAAGCAGGTTTGTTAAAATGGCTCTCAAGTCCTTCACATCCTTGCAAGGCATGAAAAAATGGTGTGAGGTATGCTACATAGGCGGAATTTGACTCATTATCAGCTGAGTTTTCCACAGAATTTCCATCCACACTATGGGTATGGGTTATGGGGTTTTGGCAAGTATGGGTTATGGGGCTGTTTTCCCTGCCCACCGACTCGGTGGATGCCAAAAGGTATGAGTTATTGGCGATTATGGGTTATGACAGGTATGGTTTAGCACAGGTTCAACTGTACTCTCAAGTTGGGTGCACCCATCATGATCCTCTGGAATCTCAATCCAGCACAAGGTGTCTGTAATGGTACATGAGCTATCTACTACAATAAATAAAGGTTTTTTTCCCACGAGACAAGACAAACGTCAAGGACAAACCACTATATAAGGGATTGTTCGCTCACGCACGGGCCAAGCTTATATAATAAAAAGCAAGCCTTTTCACACACGGGACAAACAACCAATCGCATGTGTGATAGATAACGAAAAGCAAAATAAGGAAGCTGCGCGCTCACTGAGTATCAAGCGCCAAGCATGTGAGCGCAAGTTGCCTTCCATCAAAGTTCCATGACTTTCTCCCACACATAGACCAAACTCTCACAGCAGATGGAGCCATGCTCCAAGCATACCAAAGGGAAATGACAGCAAACAGATATCATCCCCAAGCCAGGGGTATTTATTGCGCAGGGGTTTAAAGTGTACACCTTCCAGGCTTCCAGCAGCATTTCTGTTTGCAAGGGAAAGTACCAAGTTGATGACATCCAAGCTGCAGGGGGGGCCAGGAGGAGCTGACCTTGGTCGGTGACGACTGGCGCTCACGGTTTGGCATTCATTTCACGCACATGCACTATTTGCCAAATTTCCATCCGTCTCCACCTTACTCAAGACCTTTGAGGTTCAAAACTTTAAGCATGCTTAAAACATCACATTTGAGTGAAAGCCAGTGCAAAGCACGGGTAGGCTGCTAGTTCTTACATGTATGGGTTCACATGTTTTGGAAGCCCATCTACTAACAGGCAACTATGCAGGCCAAAAAGTTTTCATTCCATGCCTTTTGATTGCCCCTTATGAGACTCCCATTTGAGTTCACCCGGCTTCAATTTCCTGCCTGTCTTTGTTTTTCAATGACTATAAACAAATCCCAAGGACAATCAGTTAAATATGTTGGTTTAGATCTTTGCACTCCAGTATTTACACATGGACAACTTTACATAGCTGTTTCAAGAGTTACATCTGTTCACAACATTAAAGCAATTACCACCCCTCGTGATGACCCTACTTTACCTCTTACTACTAAAAATATTGTGTATCTGGAAGTTTTACATTTTCTGGATTAGTATAGTGTAAATAGTAAATTTATTTAATTTCTATGTTCAACAATTGAATATTCAGCTATGTCTAACAATGAATCACCACCCCCATGGCAAAGCCACAGGCAAGCCAAAGGCTTGTCTAATAATTTAAAACAGGACAGGCTATAATGTTATGTAAAATTCAAGCTTTTAATCTTATGTAAGGTCGCAAAGTGAAGGCCCAGCCAAATACCACCAATGCTGGCACAAATATGACCAACGCGTATTTTGCAAGGGTACAGCAAAGCACAGCCAACTCCACAACAAACAGAACCAGCCCGCACATCCCCCAACTTTCCCATGCATGCTGTGCACATTTGCTTTGTGTTACGAACGTTTATGCTTACTACCATATGATTATGATATTTACCTCATGTATACCTTACATTTTTCATTTTGATCTTAGTCTTACTCATCGTTACTGTGCATGACTTCATAGTTAGTAAGACTCATTAAAACCACACCTAAACCTCACCATAACCACATGTCTTTTAGTATATAAACCTATGTAGTTAGTTAATAGTTCCTTACTTTGTTCTTAAGTGTTACAATCTTATATACCTCCAAATCCAATACTCTTCCAGTGCAAAACCAACCAAATTGTCTATTCAAGAAGTCTAGTGTTAGTTCATACTCACGAGTAGAACTTCAAACGTAGTCACGAATAAGACCATCGACCGTAAAAGTCGCTGGAATAGCATTGAAGGACAACACGAAGTATCATCCCGTTTTAGTCCTTAACAGAAGAACGAAGTCTTAAACAACAAAGCCCAGCTGTAACAACCAGCAATGGCAGCAAGAATGACCGATGTTTTTCAACAATTCCTTGCTTCAATAGGAACCTATGCCTCCTCAGATGGAGTAAGCATAGCATCATGGGCTGCTGAAAAAATAGAATCAGCAACCATAGGAGCGGTAGCCATCATGATTGGAGCAGCATTAGCACATGCACTGGCACCATTGGTGGAACAACTCTTCAAAGTGGAGAAAAACACCAAGAAAATAGCTGAGCAATCTGAAAAATATGTGGAAATCCAAAGTGCAAGAAAAGGCAAAGAAGACTCAAAACCCAAAGTAGAAGTGGAGAAACCAGCAAAATATGACGGACAGCCAAAGGACGCCATTCCCTTTTTAACCGCTTGTTGAACATATTGCTATTACAGAAAGGAATTCAATTGGGAAAATCAAATCATGTTCACACTATCAATGGTGGGAACAAAGGATGACAAAGGAAAGGAATTAACGCGAAAACACTGGGTAGACTCCAAATACCGAGCTATCTTTGAAGAAACCCAGAAAACCATGAAATGGGAAAAAGAAGACGAGGCTACGAGAGGAGAAAACCCAGGAAAAGACATTTTCGCAAGCTGGGAAGACTTTGAAAGCCAATTCCTACAACACTTTAGCCTGTACGATCAGAAAGAAATAGCTCAAGATGGACTCCACAAACTAAGAATGGGGAGTGACTCATGTGAAGAATACACAACCAAATTCAAAGAATTTGCGGTTCTAAGTGGATTTGATAAAGAAATCCTCTTCTACAAATACAAAGAAGGAATGAATCCACTCTTGTGTACCAAAGTCAAAAACACATGGCCTGGACCCAAAGACCAAAAAGAGTTTGAGGAACAAGCTCTAGCCATCGATTGAGAATACAGGAAAGATCAAGGGAAGAAAACCCAGTACAACGCCTTCGCTTCTTCATCCAAATCCCAACAGCAATCATTTGCACCAAAACAAAAAACTTGAGATCCAAATGCCATGGAAATCGATGTTATCCAAACCCAAACACAAACCCATTCAAACCAGGCTAATGCAACATGCAAAGTCTGTTCGAAAAAGGGACACACGGTGACTTACTGTCCCGAAGCAGTCTGCAGCATTTGCCGTAAGAAAGGACATGTCAGATGGAACTGCCCAAACAAAGATAAGAGTGTTCAAGTTGCAGACACAGGAAGTGAAAACACGGATTTTTCATAGGGGACGTCTCAAGGTTGATGGAGATCGTCCCCAAACTGTTATTAGGAACAGCGATGATCAAATCCACACATAACCGATCAATCATACTTCCAATACAGATTCCTGAAAGAAGCATCGACACAAAAACACTTATTGACTCTGGAGCAGATGACCTATTTGCAGACGAACAAATGGTGCAAAAATACAAAATCCCAGAAAAACAACTCGAAAAACCAATAATCGTCCGAAATGTTGATCGAACCCCAAACAAAACCAGATCAATTACAACCATGGTGGAACTCAAATTCAGCATCAACGGACGAATCCAAAAATACACTATGTATGTCGCCGGACTTGGAAAATGGGACTTTATCTTCAGAACCCCTTGGTTACAAAAAGAAAATCCCAATATCAATTGGGCTCTAGGGACAGTTGAATGGAGAAATCCCATTTCCCCAACAATGGAAGAGGAAGACAACAGTCTCCTTATTGCATTCATGAAAGGAGAAAACACAGAAGAACTTCAAGAGATCTGGCTCAACGCCACTATGATTGAAGAAAAACCAAAACTCGAAGAAAACCTCAACCAAATCATACCAAAAACATT
>ML210579.1:0-14266 GCA_004369085.1 Coprinopsis marcescibilis | reverse complement strand
GTTCCTCAAATTCAAAAAATTTAGGAGGAAATATGCCATGTCCATGAATATTTTGTTACAGAGAGTCACTATTCATGCAAAACTGGGAAGTTGATCAGGCATGGGAATCCCGATCAACCCTAGCCCTGATCAAACCCAGGGCTCACTCATTGCTCCAACCCTTGCGCTCTTCCCTCATATCTCACCAACCACATACCCAATTTCCACAAAACAAATTAGCATTTGAAGAGATTATGCTTCTCAACACATACACTCATCTATTTTGAGCGCTTTGCTGTAAATTTACATTGGGCACTCCAGGCAGCACAGCATTCTGTTTTTTTGAGTGACTAGCTTGTGAATGCCCCAGCATGGATGGTTCAGCCTTGCTGGGGCTATCGTTTATGCTAGGTTGATGCCTACTGGGACCCTGCCGATGTCTGCTAATGGATTGAGGTACATCTCTGTCTCCTGTGCTGTCTGGGGTGTTGGAACCGGTGGTGGCGCAGTGTCAGGTGAGTCAGATTCTTCTGGAATGGCCTCAAGCCCAATGCAAGCGTTCACTCAATAAGCAGAAGGAGCAGGTGGAGAACCAAGGTAGAGCACAGATGGAGAAGGAGATTGGGCAGTGGAGACGTCAGATGCCAGTTCTTGTTACATTTCTGTTAAACAAGGAGAAGAAGCATACCACAACAGAATGTTGAAAATGCGAACTGATCCAAGAGATGAAGGAAGCTGGGACTCCAAAGCGGGCACAAATCCAAGGGACAAGGAAACGTCAGAGGGAAAATAAAGGCACCACATGCACTAGTAGTAACATCTCCAGTGATGCGTCGAGCATGGGGAGCATTGAGTCAGAGATATGTATTTTTCTTCCTTCTGCTTCTTCTTATTTCGCTCCATTACCTCTGTTCTCTGTTTCTTCATCTCTTTTAAACACCTCCTCCATCCCCAATTGTCAATCCACCCTTGCTAAATGCACCAGTGCCTCCTTGGATGTCAGATTTTGGGCTTTGGCTGAAGAGCGTTTATCTTTTATTCCCTTTTGGCTTTGCTTTTCATATACAATGGTGTGTAGGCATTGATTTTCCTGATCCATCAGCTTCATCTGGCTATAGTCTGCTTCAATTTGCTGACCACAGAGCTTCAGGAACCTTTCAAGCTCAACAACATGCATTTGAAGATCCTGGCAGGATGCTGTGCTGAGTGGGATGGGGTCAGGCATTGCAATGCGGAATCAGTCTCAAAGAGGTTCATTGAGGCTGGCAGATGGTATGTGGGATTGAGCTGATAGTAGTGTGGTTGAAGGTGACAGAGTGTTGGTGGATGGTATAGTAGTGTTGGTTGAGATAGGGGCTTGTGTAGCAACAGAGGTTACAGCTGATGTGTTCGCACTTGTGGGAAGTGATTCAATAGGAATGAATTTTGGAAGTTGGGTTGGCAATGGCTTTGACACCTGAGTTGTTGTGTTGCATGATGGCTCAAAAACCACTGGGTCAAGCACATTCTGATTAAGTGGCCAGATTCCTGTCTTCTCAAAGGCTTTTTTGATTGTTGTTTCTTTGAGGGCTTGTGTACAGGCAATATGGTAGTGTTCAAGGAAGTTGGATTTATTGATTGGAATACCACTACTCCATGTGCTCGAGTTGACATGGCTCTTCGAAGCAGATGCAAGTGGGCCAAAGATGCAGACGTCACAAGGCTGAAGGATATGGGTAGTGTGTGATGGAAGGCATATAACAATGATATCTTCCTTTTTGCAGAAATGGCAGAGTTTGTAGGTGCAGTGGGAATTGTGGCCATCAAATATAACCAATCAGTAGCCTCCAGAAATGTTTCGTGCCCTTGTCAGTAGGTGGAAATCCTTCTTCATCCACATTTTGCCCAACTGTTGATCGGTCCATCTGTTCAGAGAACATGAGACACTACAAATGTGTGATATTAGCAAAGTTGTTACATGAAGATATATTAATTAATGTAACTGTCATTGCATGGATTCTTCTTGAGCCATTTATCCTGAACACGGCTGGCTACCTTTGAAGATAACTGATGGTGGAAATGTGGTCCCATCAGCACATGCAGTTTCAATAACAGTCACAATCTCCCAATCACCAGTCTCGATATTGTACACATCCTTCTGATCATAGTCAACAACAAGACTTCGTCTTGCCCCGTGCCTTACAGCACGGGGGCGGTGATTCATTGTTGGACATAGCAGAATGTAATTAATATATGCAAATACATTCTACTCTAAGACAACTCTAAGATTTGTAGTACTTCTGGATAAACTATGTTTTTTTGAGACTAAAGGTAAAGTAAAATTATCTGCTGGAGCAGTAATAGCTTTGATGTTTTGAACTGAAGTAACTCGTGAAACTGCTACATAAAATTGGCCATGGGTAAAAACAGGTGTGCGTAAATCCAAACCAACATGTTTGACTGATTGTCCTTGAGATTTGTTGATTGTCATTGAGAAGCAAAGGCGAGTGGGAAATTGAAGGCGGGTAAACTCAAAGGGGATTTGTGTTTCAGAAGGAGATATAGATAGGCATGGAATAAAAATCTTGTTGCCTGCATATTCGCCTGTGAGAAGCCATGCCTCCAGAACACGGGTGCGCATCCGTGTAAGAATAGCACGTGTTCCATTGCATACACCTTCTGCTGGATTCAGATTGCGAAGAATCATGATTGGTGCTCCCTCTTTGGGTGTTAAATGTGCCAAAGGAAGGCCAGAGCAGTTGATGGCATTGAGGTATTCCACAGGGTACATCATTTCTCCACCATCATCTCCTGTGTTTTTGACAGTGTCAACACTGTGGAAAGTCCGTGACTCTCCTGGAAAGCGGTTGAGAATGTGTGCATTGATTGCATCCACATCATCATTCCGAGAAGAGAGAATTGTCCGCTCTGCAAAGTATGGGTCTGGCTGGTTGTTGTTGATATTGGGATAGATGGTGTCGATAAGACAGGAAACAGTGTTCTGGGCACATCAGAATGAATCTGGAAGAGTGATAAGGCCAGAGTCTTGATTGGTGACTAAAGTACATCCCCTGCCAACTTTGAGCTGCCACTGAGCAAATTCGTTCTCTTCTTGAAGAGCAACATTGAGGCGCATTGTTTGCTTGAGGTAAAGAAGCTTGAGTAAAGGCCACAGATATGATTTCTGCATACATGCATCTACAATCTGTGCACGGGACCCCTTTGGAATGACTGGAAGGATTTGCTGGAAGTCTCCTCCAAAGACAATTGTGAGGCCTCCAAACTCCTTGTTGGGGCAGTTGCGAACATCTCGGAATGTGCGGTCAACAGCTTCATGAATATGTCGGTGCTGCATTGGTGCTTCGTCCCATATGATCAGAGAAGTCTCTCAGATGAGTTCACCCAGATCTGAGTTCTTGGTAATTGAACAGAGAGAAGACTCATGAATCAGGATAGGGACACGGAATGTAGAATGTGATGTCCGCCCACCCATCAACAGCAAAGCAGCAATCCCAGATGATGCCACACACAGAACAATCCTCCCTTGGCCACGTAGATGGTAGCACAGTGTGTTGTAGATATAAGTCTTCCCAGTTCCTCCAGGTCCATGAAGGAAGAATGACTGCCCACTCCGGTTGTCAATTGCATGGAGAATTTGGTTGAAGGCAGAGCGTTGTTCAGGGTTGAAGGTGGCAATACGTTCTGCTGCCAGTCTGGATTGGTCCTCAGGATTGTAGACATGCTGCTCCCGGATCAAAGGATTTCCCAACATAGCAGCCCAGTTAAACTGGGGTAATGGCAGGACATCGAAGTCTTGGAGACTGCGCATAAATTGGGCAAGCTGGCGGTCGATCAGGAACAGGCCATAGTCATACACTTGATCTTCAGTTGGCTCTTCAATTCTGAATGGCTCTCGCTGCAGTGTTCTCCTAAGGTCATCACAGATATGGATGCGGAATTCCACCCAGAGAGACAGAGGGTCAGATGGTGTGCAGTCCTTCAAGATAAGCACAAACAGACTCCGAAGTTGATGTCCAGATGCCATTTGTGAAGCCTCTTCAAGGCAAGACCGCCACTCATTGTCACCATCTAGCAAACCCCTTCTGATGCATGCCTCCCTAAATGTTGGACACAGAACTCCATCCACTGTCTTGAGGTCATCAAATGATGTTGCTCCAACAATCACTGTCAAAAGCAGGCGGAGGAAGAATCGTTCACCGGAGGCAGCATGAACATAGTACATCCTTCCAATAGCTGGCATGGCCTGGTTGCAACGTCTCCTTGTCCACATCAATTTTCTTGCATCCCACCGGTACTTGGTTGGGAAGTCCTGGTACAGAAGGTCACGTGCCTCGACATTGGCCCTGTTGCACTTGAACCATGCTGTAAGGGTAGTATCCCTAAGTGCTGCACGCTGAGCTACTGCCTGCAAGTCTGGTTCATTTGCATTGAAGGTCTGCCACTGCTGGTCAGGAAGGTGAACCTGGAGTCAGACAACATTGGGCTTCTCCTCATGCATGTGAAAGTGGAAGGTGCGCCATGAAGCCTCACATGCAGACACATAGCGGGCATCAAGGTACTGCTCGACTTCATTGTTTTGCTGCCTTGCAACTTCTGCAACTGTGCGATCGTGACCCTTGTAGACGTATTTGTAGATGTACTTGATAGCCTTAATTGATGCAATGCACTCCACATTGATGTGACACTGGTACTTCCACAGGAGATAGCGGGAGTAGGGAACAACCCAACGATTGTCAACAATATAGGTCTTGTTCTTGACAGTGATTACATATGAGTGGCCATTGTTGGATCGTTGAAGGGAGGTATATGCATCTTCTGTGATTGAAGTTGCATCACGGAATGGTTTGGGGAAGTTCTTTGAGCAGCGTCCATCTTTAATGCAGGGAGAATTGGGATTGTCATGTTCCAGACCACAAGGAGTGTGGATCATATGCTTTTTAACCAACTCAAAGAGTTCGGGTTCCAGCACTGGATCAGGGAACTCAGCAGGGAGGATGCTGTCAACATCTTCAGGAGTGCGGAGCTTGGAATCTGGATCCAGAAACACAATAAGGTGCATGTGAGGTAGGCCATGCTTCTGGAACTCAATGGTGTGAACATGGGCAACTGTCTTGCCAAAGATCTGCTTCTTCTGAATGTCATTGAGAAGCTCCTTCATCTTTGCCTGGAAGACATGGACCACCAAATCTGGGCGATCATGGTGAGATTGGCCAGGAAGCAAAGCATTCTTGATTTCAGGCCAGTGTGGGTTGGCAGTGGCAGTGATGAAGAGATCAGCACCCTTGAAGTGGTGGTTGATTGCAAGAGCATCTTGGCAGTTCTGAATCATGTTGCGTGTACTTCCAGAAAATGATGAAGGAAGAATAACCCGCACACCAATTTGCTCTCCATTGACATTGGGATCTGCAGCAATAGCATCCATCAAGCCACGATAGCTATCAGCTCGAAGAGTGACCTGGTTGAGCAAGATCCATCGAAGTCGGCTCTGCTCTGCAATAGCCCATGAATCCACCACAAACTCATGGAAGAGCTTGCCAGCATAAAAGAGGTGATTCTCTGAATTTGCACGTGGAAACAGATGATAGCGGTAGTATTCAGTTTGGCTAATGAACTTTCGCTTCCCTCTGCCTCCAGGCTCTCCCATATCATCCACATCACCATTTTCCTGGACTGCTTCTGCTTCAACTTCTTCACCATTTCTGAACGGGAGCTCAGGGTGCCAGCCAGACATTCCATTCCAGAAGAGAAGGACATAGTGGAGAGTCATATACATTGGATTGCACTCATTGATACTGAGAACCCCACCCCCATGAAGATGGATCACAATGTCACGGTACCCATCTGGCTGATCACCACTTCCAGGAATGAGAATAGCAATATCAGCATTCTCCCCAGGTAGGTTGTAGCAGCGTTGGTCAGACTCCTTCTCAAAGCGAAGAATGATGCGGCAGTTAGACTCCACTGGCATGTCCCTTGTAAGCTCATTAGCCTGCTTGTATATGTCTACTCCAGGATGGTGATGGTAAAGCATGTCTTGAAGCAAGCTCATAATGTCGCGGCTTAGACCATTGTTGTGGTTATTGGTCATTCGGAAGTTGAGGCCATCAGCAGGGTCATAGATGTAGACTTGAGCATAGACAGGATGTGCACCTTCCTGAGGGTGAAGTGACCCAGCACAATGTGAGACCTTTCCTTGCACCTTGAAGCAGTACCCTCCGCCAGCTGGTATGTTCTGCAGATTACGTCCCACTGATGTAAATGCCAGTGCGTCATTGTAACGACGAATGTCATTGCGGAAGTTCTTCGAAGTACTATCTGATCCTTTGAGGAGAGCTAGAAGCTCTGGAGGAGGGGTTGCAAAGGGTTCGAGCTGGATTTTGCCTGAAAAACAGCACATTCCAAACTTGGGATTGGCCAGACTTGAATTTGACAGACGTTCAGCCTTCCAATGGAGAGCATGACAACTGGGGCACTCCATGTCCATATTTCCCAGGGAGTGAACTGGCCACAGAGGGGAGAATGGCTGTCGAGCTGCAGGGCCATTTCCCTGATGTTGGTGTAGAGGAGGTGGAGTAGGAGGACGTGGAACAAAAGGAGGATCAGGTAAACGGGGAGATGGTGGAGCAGCAGGAGCATTAGGAATGTGGGGAAGTGGTGGAGCAGCAGGAGCATTAAGAGGAGGTTGCTGGGGGATAGGGTAGACAATTGGCTAAATTAAAGACAGTTAGGGTCTGACATATGCCAAAGCAATCAGCAAAGAACTAACTTGGAAGACAGGAGCACCATTTCTTGGAGCATGGGTACGGGGTGGAGGGTCAGGAATATTCCTCAGCTGCTGGGCCAGCCCTCGGTCAATCAGAAGATTCTGACCACCAAGTTGAATCTGGGTAAGTGGGGGTGGTGGTGCAGCAAAAGGGTCATCCTGGTGTAGGCCAGGAGCTTGGCAAGGAAGTGGGAAAGGAGGTGGTGGAGCAGGGACACGGTGACGTCTTGGGCTGTCAAGCACACGGTTACTTTGTTCAAGAGTCCAGGAAGCAATTTGGGCACGTCGAGGAGTATTTGGAGGGGTTTCAGGCCTGGAAAAGAATTAATTATTCCAATATAAGCAAGACAGGTAGAAAGGAAAACATACATCTTGAGGTAAAATTGCAGGCATGGTGGAGAAGGGCAGCCAGTGATCCAGCTACACAACCCAGCCTGGCCAGATAAGCAGGAAATCCGTGGTAGCAGAGGCAGTTGATAATGGAGCTTCAACCTTTGAAGGAGGGGAGGCAACTTATACCACAAAGGTACCCGCCAGCCAATCTCCCTGCTCTCTGCACCCTGAAAGAGGTTCCAAAGCAACTGGCAAACACCTTGTAAAAGATGGCCAGGGAGTAGGAACTTTACAGAACGTCACGTTGATCTTCAGAATGTTCGAGAAATCGAACCACTCTCTGCTATCTCCCAGACTGTATTGTGCAAGACGGCTGCAGCAGTCAAGGCACAGTCCCAACCCCACCTTACCCAACTACCAATATCCAACACCACAGGAAAGCACAAAATGCACAGCTGAAGAGACCATATTAGGCTCTAATAATTCTCAGGGCCTTGGGGAAGTTTTTTTGTTACCTAACTTAGCCAATAGCGCTGCATGTGGACATGAGCTGGCAGATGACAGCATGAGAAAACAAATTCTTACCATACAAATTTGGTAAAAACCACGGAAACAGGCAGGGCAGCTCAGATTAGCACAGAGAGTAAGAATAAAGATACCTGCACAATGGTGTTGAGGGCAGGGAATATGTGGGGCAAACAAAATGAAAGGAAATCAGACAATTGTCATGTCGAAGTCGCGTCGCGAGCCAGCGCCAGATCCGTGGGACACTTAGCTTACATGATTGCATAGCCGCAGCCGCGAGCGATTCATTCGAGAGGACGTGGGACATTTGCTTACATGATTGCATAGCCGCAGCTGTGAGGCGATTTCATTTGAGAGGACGTGGGACATTTGCTTACATGATAATCAAATTTGATGTTCTCAGGGCCACGTTCCAACCTTTGTGCTTTAATATATTAGATGGCAGCAATGTGCTTTCTGACACCAAGTTGAATACCCTGCTCATCCATGTTGTAAATATTCTCAGGAGGAATGTTTTATTTTTTGATAACCTCCTCAATGATATTGTAGAATCCATCAATTGTAGCTTTGTTGACATTGTTGGCATGGCATTTTTCAAGTGCCTGTGGGTTGTGGACCAGGATGTCAGGATGGCGCTTCATGAAGCGATGGTACCAACTCTTGCAAACATTGGTGCCTACAATGGCTGATGCGTGGTCGATAAGGGGTTCATATGTGACTGGGACACCACACCAGCCTTGAACCTTAATCCAGTCAACAAGGATGGCCTCCTCTGCTGGAGTGAGTTTCATCTGTGCCTCATGAGCTTCAGCCTGTGTCCTCATGCCATGGAAGCGATTGTGCAGAGTACTGTACTTCATGTCAAAATCCTGTGTAGCTTGGCATAGTGAGAGTTCATGGACTCCATCAGGTCCTAATGGACTCTGGAGTATAGCTTTGAGTGCAAGAGAGATACAATCCTCATCATTAATGCCAATGAGATTTGGAATGTCATAGGTGTAGCCCATAGTAGCACCTAATTGATGGGGTAAACAACATGGCCAATACACGCTGTTCAGCATATAAGGGGTCATATCTATGTCAAGTCATGTCTGATAAGGGCTTCTAATTGACCTTGCTTTCTAGATTAGGATTTCAGGGTTGTGAGAAGCTGAGGTGCTTGTGAGGCTCTTCTGGAAAAACTCCCAAATTCTACCAGTTTCTCTGCCACTCTAGGGCCACAGCACTGTGGGTGAGCAAAATAAAAATGGCTGATCATGATAGGTAGGCCCTTTTATGGTAATTTCTACCCCTTATTACCGCTCTGCACCATGCAGGTCTGGTTGTGTTCTCTTGGTATCCTCAACACCTACAGACAAGAGATTTGAGAAAGTATGAGTTTATACCAAGTTAAAAATTTGCTAAAATTCCAAACTTAGTGGAATAAGGTAGAAAAACCCTTCAGCTTGCGCATTGAGCCTGTTCATAGCTGGGGGTTTGTGTTTCCCTGTTAGGATGAGGCCCAAAAATCAGGGTGCAAAGATCTAGACTACAACTGAACCCTGAGTCTGTACCATGGATAACCAGAGATAGGAGGTATAGGGCGAAGCTTGGTGATCATTTTCTATACCTGAAATCCAATACCCTTTGAGTGAGCAAGCAGTTCCATGGACAACGACCTCAATCGTGCTTCTAGACAGCGGTTTCCCAATCTGGAGCACTGACCAAATTAAGAAATCACTGAGTTGGACTTCAGTTATGTCTCTTTTTGCAGAATACATGGTTAATTTGGGTCATTTTTGTCGATTTAACTTCACTTTTTGAATTTAAAGATTCAATATAGAGTACTTATGCCATTTTAGAGTGAAGAGAGAGCCTCAATAATGCAAGAGATACCACTTGATCAACTTTGTAGCATGATTAAGATGGTGATCAGGCCCAGTACACTCCAGTGTTGAGGTGTTTCTTCCCCAAGGTGAAGGTGTTGAAGGACAGGTTCCATGGTAGGAGTGGAACAGAATTGCTAGTACTTTTCTACTCTATACAGCTCACTCCTGGCTGAAGTCCCCAACAAAAAAACTCGCACAAATTACCCCCAAAAATCCCTGATTTATTCAAGTTGCTGCCCTTTGCATGCCATTCTGTTGCCATCTGGCTGTGAATGATGGAGTTGGTGGCTTGGGATGGCAATCTGTCACACAACGATGACAGGAGGCTTTTATTGGCTTCTGTTTACCAAATCCATTGGGTTACGAAATGGAGGATATAGGCACAAGACTAGAGGCACTGAATATGTTCTTTGAATCAACCAGAAATGTGGTTCGAGAACACCAAATGTCCTTGCGTTGTGGTGGGTGAGTCGTAAGCCCTACATAATTTGACCATTGATTTGAAGTGCAACCCACTTACTGATGTATATGGCCAGCATGTTGACCACATCCTTTGGATGGAATGGAGGGGAGTTTCACTTCAACGTGTGATGTATGTGTGTACCGGCCTCACGGGAGCGAGTTTTCTCAATGAGAAAGTGAGTTACAGAATATATTAGTGGGCATACAAAAATTACCTGAATAACTTCTGCAAGTTACGGTTGGGCTACATGAATATATGAGATCAGATTCCATGAATGAGGCCAAGGGAAAGACTCACCCAATCCTGGCAATGCTGCTCAGAACTTTGAATCCCTCCATCCCAGTTGTATAGCATTTGTTCGGATTCCTCATCCATAGCTTTGCCATCATGCAGATCAGTGCTCATGGCCAAACGCAAAGATCCCCTTGACCAACCTCACCTTTTCGTCCTTGGCCCTCACGAGCTCCCAGATGAGACTCCCCACATGCTTATCTTGCACCGTCAACATTCTGTGAGTGTATAACTTGTGGCTAATGTACCTCTTGGGCAGCTGTGGGTTGAATTCAGTGGGTTCATGAGTAATGCCCACGATTGCAATGAAGGAATTTATGAGGTTCGATGTGAAATGTGGATCTTGACCTTTTTTACTGAGTAATTTGAGCCGGTCGTTGTACTGTGAGATAATGAGGGAGAGGTGGAAGGACCGGAGACCATGGCGATACCATGAATCTAGGGGCTTTTGGGCTGTAGGATTGTTGGTTCCATGTTTCATGACATGATGAAGGGATCAAGGACATACATCAAGAGTAGTATGAGAGATCTTGCACTTTTGTCCTTGTCCGTGTCCATTTGGCATCAGGTAAGTACAAACCATGATAAGTGAATGTTAGATGCGATTAATGGCATCATGCGCACCCAACACACTTGTGTGGTGTAGTTGGGGGTGGAGAGGCTCCAGCAGGAGGCTCAAGCCAAATCTCCAGGCTGTGGGGAGAAGGGAGACTGCCAGATGGTGGCGGTTGACCAATGGTGGCTGAACCCCCCAAACGGCTGGTGGCGGGCCAGTGGTTATAATATGTAGTACCAGAGATGAGATAAACACAGCCTTCAGAAGTTCAATCGGCGGAGCCACTCAATGGAAGTTGCAAATCATGGGTAAGAGCCTCTCTGCTAACATAGAAATAAGAATAACCTGTCCACCAGCATAATGAGAACACCTTATCATAAGTATAAGACAAGACACCTCTCAATAGATGCTGCCTGGAAGGCTGCCATGTCCCTGCAGCCTCGCTGGGTGTTGGTCACAGAGATTGATAGGACCAATGTAAACAGACGACTAAACGATACGTGGAAAACAAGGTAAAACAATAAGAAGCAAATAGTCGGGATGCACCTGAAAGAAATGTTTCGGCGCATCCCGAAACATCTAATCTAATCTAATCTAAGTTGGGGGGTGGGTCAACGCTAACAGGAAAACTCAGTACGTAAGTATGCATGTAGTCTAATGCTGCCAAAGACTCACTTTGAACGGCGAAAATCGATACAGAGTATGCTGCCACACCCTCCGGCTTCCCATGACGGCGGTGGTAGCCTGATGTCGTGCTTCCTGAGTGCCAGAGTTCCCCTTTCATCATCCCACATGCTAATATCCTCTTGGACGAACAACTGGATCCTGGTGAACTACGTGGGTAGTGGTTGGCCTGGATTCGCCACCATCGAATTTCTTGGTAGCCGAAGCGCAGAGATCGAAATGGTCAGCCTTGGATGACCATACGTTGGATTCTTGTTTGACAGAGAGATGTGAGCCTCGGAGTATCGGCGTCGATGACCGTGTTGTAAGAGCGGGATGTTGACGTCGTTGAGGTAGATTCCAGACATAGAGCAACCAGAAATCGAGGATCGATCCGAGGAGGAAATGGGAGGTGTGTGAAGCGGGAGTAGGTCGAGAAATGCCGGGGACAGCACTGAGTCAGTCACTATAACGAGATGCAGGAAAGATGGGACGTACACGAATGACTGATATCCTCGCAGTGAGAAACCATCCAGTCATCGCCAAACTTGAAGGACAAAGTAATCAAAACCGACCATCATCATCGGTGTTCACTATCACCACAAAAGACAGGACTGGCCGTGAAGGCCTTGTCAAACCTTTGGGCATAGTATCTGCGTCAGGATCGCATCCAGCGAAAACATTGAAGAGAAATGGTTCACCAGTGGGCATCACAGTCGTTCCAGCACCAACTCGCCCGAATGATTCGTTGTTGTGGAATATTTGCGGCCAGTGGCAGATCGATTTCGCAGAGTTTAAGGAGGTCGAGATGCAGATTTGCGAGCATAGCACCGAAGATATGGATATCCTGCGAAAAGTCAGCTTTAGAGACATGCGGCGATCTTTAGCGAGGATTGAGGAAAGGCAAAGTTGCGCCCTCGCAGGTTCAGTTGTTTGTTGACGTGGGAATCTGGGCGGAGCTTGATGGCTTTCGCCGCTCGGACATGTTTGGTGTGTCGAGCCTGAGACTTGAAGGAGGGCAATGAACTTCTGACTCCCAATAAACAAGGTTGCTCCCCGCGAGGCTCATAGTGGAGAACATCGGATCTCCGTGTGCACCGGTTAGATGCAATCACTACCGAACTGGAATCTGCCGAAGGCCTGGCACTGAGCTCACAGCACTTTCACGCATATAGGTTCCTTCTATTTCTGTCGGTCACAGGTTAAATGCCAGTCAGCTCGGAGGTTTTCAGGTCCTGAGAATACAGAAGCCATGCCTGAACATTCAATACGCTCCTACCGTGCGTGCGGTGTCAGTTAACACCACAGGCTATAATCTAGGACTTATTGACGCCTCGTCAGGCCAGGTTGAGGGCCTGTCAGCGCTCAAGTCAGGGTGGAAGTAATTCAGAATACAGAAGCCAGGCCTAAGCACGCCATACCGTGCGTGGTCACTCAACACGACAAGATGTACGGTGACAAATTACTATGACCTTATCAGGATGATCGCACTGCCATCCGCATAGACGCCCATTCAAATTAGGATGCAACATAGGATGTTCCCAGGATTTCGGGCACAGCACCGTACCCAGCGGTGTGAACTGCTGTCGCGATGAGCGGCTCCCCATCCACTATATAGAATCATTGTAGAATCAGTGAATACTGGACACTTCTACCATCACGCTCTCTTCTCTTCCTTAACCCATCATTCACATTGAACATGGATGCCGACCATCGGCCTCATGTAGAGAGCAGTAATGTGAGTTTCACTGTCCATCTCCAAATTACAGCTGGGACTGAGGTCGGATTCCACACCAGGCGGAGCATTCTAACTGCAACAAAGGTGGGACCTTGTGGGCTCGATCATCACTGTGGATCATCGTTAACATTCTGTAAACAAGTAGACGATCCAGACGAGATATTCGGCAGCGTGGAGCTTGTTACGGGGATTCTGGACGGCGTAGTTCGTGAAATGGACTGGGATACCTTTGAGACTGCCGTCTGCGTGCTGAATGAAGCGATGGAGGAGGAAACGGACCACAATATTCGAGCCTCAGTCAGAGGCGTTCTTCTGAAGGCGTTTTTGACGAGGTTCCCATGCTTTGGATGGAACGATGACCGTATGATGATCGCCAAACTTTTGATGGACGACTCGCAAGAGGGGTTGCTTACGGTCTGTGCCTAACTTTGTACCCAATGAGCGTACTATTGACAGGATCCAGGTTCAGCGATGTGTATCAGGGATCAGAGATGATACGCCAGGCGTCGTCCAGCTCGCATCGGGGCTGATTGACGACGTCAGGAAATCTATCGATGGAACTGTCGTGGACACTGCCATCTGTGTCGCTTCGGAGCTTCTCGAATCGGGAGCATGTGATGGAAACCCTCGTTACCACCTTCATATTGTGCTCGGGAGGGCACTGGTGATTAATTACATACGAGGAGGCTCAATAAAAAGCTTGGAGCAAGGATATAGGATGTTCCGGGATGCGGACGTGCCCCATGGAGCCAATGATCCTTGGGCGTACATCCGTGCAGTCTCCCTGGAGAATATTGGGTGGACCAAATGCGTGGAGCAGGGTATGACTGAGGTTATAACTGAGGTGAAACGGTGGAATGATTTAGCAGTGGAAGAGGATAGCCAAGGGGAGGAACTATTGGAAGTGGGAACAGAGCTGCTGGAAGGAGGTGAATTCGATGAGGCAATCACGTTTATGACCAGGTCACTCTCTAGTCGAGGAACCCACCATCCCAATCGTTCCAGCTCACTCAATAATCTTGCCAATGCACTGTCCACCCGATTCGAGCACAAGGGCAGCTTCGACGATCTCGACCAGTGCATCATT
>ML210578.1:0-14269 GCA_004369085.1 Coprinopsis marcescibilis | reverse complement strand
TTTGTCAACGCGTCGAAAGTCATCAAAGGCAAATAACCGTTTTCAAACCCAGCCGCGCCGGATCAAATTTGGTCAAAGCGGCGTTTTCACTGGGATTCAGCGCCAACTGGTTGCAAACAACCCTTCCGCATTCGAGCCCAATCTTGCCGACTGCCTCCATAATCATGCATTGTATACCCGAAAAGCTGGAAGGATAACAGAGGTGGTCGAATGCGGCCAGGATGCAGTGGAGATTCACCTCATGCACGATAATCCCGAGAAATTCAACGCAGGTCTTGCAAACTCCTTGTATGGTTTGGCCAGCGGTCTTGATGACTGTGGTCGAGTTTCCAACACCATCCCATACTCAAGCGAGGCAATCGAGATTCGCCGCCGGCTGGTGGCAAACGACCCTTCCACATTTGAGCCTGATCTTGCCAACTCCCTCCATAATCATGCATTGTATACCCGAAAAGCTGGAAGGGTAAAAGAAGCAGTTGGATATGGTCAGGATGCGGTGGAGATATGGCGTCGACTCGTGCTTGATGATCCCGAGAAATTCAATGGAGATCTTGCAGAGTCGTTGTATAATTTGGCCAGCGATCTTTACAACTGTGGTCGAGTGGCCGACGCTATCCCATTCTCATGCGAGGCAATCGAGATTCAGCGCCAGCTGGTTGCAAATGACCCTTCCGAATTCGAGCCCAATCTTGCCGATTCCCTCCATAATCATGCATTGTATACCAGAAAAGCTGGAAGGATAACGGAGGCGGTTGGATGTGGCCAGGATGCAGTGGAGATACTGTCATGAGCACACCAAAGCCCCTATTTTCCTTTTTCCTCATCTCATTATGATCTTCATGCAGTATTATTGTTTCTTCTGTTTCCTCGTTTGGGCCTTGGCATGCCGTTCCCCATTTGGCTTTTGACCTCGGACATAGTTACATCCTAGTCTCGACACAAGAAACGTCGTTGGCATGGGAGATGTAATAGACAAATAGTTACAATAACGATACAGAGCGCAATAACGATACAGTTGCGAATGAGATTTGAGAACGTGATACAGACCAATGAGACAGCAATGTCACAGCGAGATGATTAAACAAGAAGATACGGTGGGTCAAGTACAACAAGGGCGGCCATGAAGATGAAAAAGCGCGAGGATGATGGAGTCCCGTTAGTTTAGATGTCATTTCTGGCCAATTGAAGGGTGCCGCAACGCAAAGCACACGCGTTATGCTTCGTCTGTCATGATGGCAAAGAATTCTTGTTCGTTGATCTCGCCGTCGCCGTCCAAATCGAATTTGTCTATCATAGCTTGTAATTCATCGTCTTCTAATCTGTCACCAATCTCCTTTGCGACGCGACGGAGATTGCGCAGGCTAATTTTACCCGTGCCATCGTCGTCGAAGAGGTGGATTGCGCGTCGCATTTCTATTGGATCGCATGCTTGGATCTTATCGCTCATAACTTTCGCGAAATCTTCAAAATCCATTAGGTTCTGGCCAGTCTTGTCGGGATCCCTGAGAATCTTCAAGACCTCCGCTTTCTTCATATCAAATCCTAGGGCCCTCATGGCGACTTTGAGTTCGTGGTAGTCGATGGCCCCATCCTTGTCGGTGTCGAACAGCTCAAAAGCTTCCTTTATTTCTTGCTTCTGCTCGTCTGTGAGTTCAGTCTTATGAGTGCGACGTTTTGCACGCTGTGCAGAGGATGTGTACATCGAAGTGGCTGCTGGGGGCTGGCGTTGCATATAATTGACTGAGACGCGCAACGAGCGGGATGGTGGCGAACCACCTTGTTAACTGCATGGTACAACCTGATGCTATCACCCCAATCCAAAAGCGGACCAACTTCCTCCCTCAACGCTTCCTCAAACAGTTTGATCATATTTTCCGCCTTCACATTATTGAAATGTAGGTTGAGAATGCTTTGCTGAGATATCGAGCTGCCCGTGGACGGCCTGGAGGGGGCCACCGGTTCGAATATCCTATGGGCACGGCCAAGTCGGGGGGTTTTTAATTTTGTTCTGGGAAGCGCGGATCCAGATCCGCGGCGTGTCGAGATCTTCGTCTGTTGGGTGGCGCACCCACAGACCCTTGGCTCCGTCTATCCGACCTTGCACTGCAGTGGGGAGGTATTCGTACGCCATTTGCTTGGTTATTGCCTTGAGACCGGCGAGATTGATAAATCCACAACCATCCGTCATGATCTTCTCAGCTGGCTTGGGCTGGCCAGGTCGCTAACCACTTGAATATATATCGTCAAAGCGGCGTGAGACGTCAAAGTACGATGACCTCGAAATGGCATCCTTTCCACGGCTGCATGAATTGGGGCGGTAAGCCAGTGCTTGGATGTGGTGGGGTTCGTCTTTCTTTCACGAGTGGTAGCGGTATGAAAACGTCTTGCCTAGCCAGCAGAGCATCGCGCTAGCAGTCTTGATCGGAGATAGACAATGTGTAGAAGTGTAAAAAGCTGGCCAATGGCGCAATTCGAATGTAATCGAATTACCAGGACTATGCAAAGAGCGAAGGAACGGGAGAGACGCGTGATGTTGAAGTTTGTTTTCTCCATGCCCTGCATTACCCCTAGTTCTGGGCGAGCGGTGATTAATGATGTGAAAGCAGGATGGGAGTTGTGTGCTGATTCCTGAAGTTTCGTTGAAAATGCTCCAGCACGCACAATTCCCTTTGGCTACAAAGTCAAGATAGTTAGCGAGCCTGCCTATTTCCTCGCGCAGTTTCGGATTTTACCGGCATTTACGGAGCCCCTCCTCTTCAAAGATCGTATTCGTTCCTTTCCCGGGCCCCATTTAGACACGCCATTCAAAATCTAGTATTCGGCAATGTATTTTAGCGTCTGTTGAACCGTTCAAGCAGTCATGATCCATACCTTGTCCATCATCTTCTCTGGTCTCTCCACAGAATGAAACTAACTGTGGCCTGTAATAAGCGGGAAGGGCCAGAAGGGAGTTTGGCAGGTGGTAATGAGGCCCTCCGAGTCAGGCTTCGGTCACCGTTGTTTGGAGTTACACATGGTCTGGCTCCGGGCGCGCGGCTAAAACGACCTTTTGCATTTTGTGCAAGGCTACTTTCCGAGCGCGCGAGTTCTAAAGCGACCAGAGCCAGTCAAAGTATGGGATTACCATATCGTATCGGGTCGGAGGAAGGTGGGGTAGAAAGAAAAGCGCTATCGTCGTGCGGGAACTTGGAATTGGCTTTGTTTGTTCCCGCCATCTGACGCGCCAGCCCCGCACTATGCGATTGAGCCTGGGCTGTTGTTCTGAACTTGGATCCAACACCCAATATGATTCCTACCTGACAATTGGTTCTGCTTGTCCTATCATGTATGCCACTGGTTTAACCCGTGGACAGACATCTGTAATATCTCTCCAAGCTGAGCCAGAAACAACATAGTGCTTCAAGTTGGGTTGTTGCACTGACAAAATTTAGTAGAAACTAAAGCGTCTATAGACGCACCGACGCGGACACAACCCGCTTCAGAATGAGCCACCAAGGTGCGAACATGACTCCAGGTATGTTGAACTGTTCCCTATCCCACCCGCTGTGCCACTCTCTGGAAACAGCTTTTAAATAGGTTTCAGTCACATACCCAATCATGTAATCATCACAAATACGGCGTGCTCGCCTGTGATACATACATCCTGCTGCTGCACCAGCGACCAATGTATTCAAGCAGATCTGCGGCGCTTCTAGCGGCGCTCGCGCCCTGCCCTGATGTACCCGATCGCACAAAGCCACAGTAATAGTGGGGTTTCATTAGGTGTCCAATCGAGCCTGCGCCTGGCTATGCAGATTTAGGGACCATATGTGTCATCTTCGATGCCTAAGGGTATACACCCAACCATCGCTGTTAAACGGAAATTGGAAAAAGGGGAGCCTCTTTGACGGCCACGAACCGATGATGCGGGGGGCACCGAACAGGGCACGAGGCAGCGTACGGCGTTGACATTAAGTAGAGGCAAGGTGATAAGGTGTATCGATGGCTCCTTTGGTTTCTCGGTTTTGATTATTCCTGCATTTGTGTCCCGGGATCTGAAAGTGAAGTGGGCGGCGTGGAACCTGGTCGAGGTTCAACGTTCAGTCATCTTCAATAATGGCTTGATAAAGATGGCGCTAGGATGGATGGGCTGGGCCGGGCGGGATTGAGATACTGGATAGTGATGGCTCCTGCACGGGGAATGAGTCGATATCGCTCGAAATGCGATAGGGACTGCGTGGTTAAGGTAACCGAGCGTTTGGGGAGAGAACGGGAATGGCAGCGAGGTGTTATTCTACTGAGACACCCAATCTTGGGGGGGGGCAAAGTTTTTCAGGATGCGGTTTGTGAGCGGATGGTTCGGGCTGGGGATTAAAAACGAGGGGTTCGATAGAACGCTGCATGGTAGGTTGGCTGTTCAAACATATGTCAGTTAGGGATGGTTTAAGCGGAGGTTTCTCGCACCTCTCGTTGATATCTTTCACGGGTGCGTTTTGTGGTAATTATCAAAGATGTGGTGAGTGTGCCAGACCTGGAGTGGTGACGCTGGGATGGTAGTGTTTGCCGAAAGGTTCTCCAACGAGATGGTCACAGGTGGCGAGGTCACAACATGTGTGCTGGTACAGGCAGGCTCTAGAGCTATATCGTTTGTCCCGTTTATCGTAAGCCCTCGTTTCCCGCCGACTCCACGTGCTCTAGGCGAGACTGTCGCCTAAGGTAAGGAGATGTGTAGAAGGAGCCAACTTTTCGAACGCTTGCCAAAATGACCGTGTACCAGGAAATTTGGCGGTCAGAGTGGACAGTGGCGATGTCGTGGCGTCCGAACTCCTATCGCTGGTCGATCCAATTCTGGGCGTGAAAGCATCTCAAGGCTTTGGAGGTCGATTGCCGTCAATCGACGATTGGTGATAAAAGGCCATCGAGGAGGCGACTGTGCTGCTCGTTGGTTGGTTGGAAGCATCGTACTACGTCACAAAGCAAGTCTTGGTATTCAAGCGGAGATCAAGCATCTCCGATATTTTCGGACAAAAGTTTGTTTTGGCGCAGAACGTCTTCGAATCACAACCAACAATCCCTCCTCCAACGCCGCCTGGTTGCACATTCCGAGTGGTACGCCCTGCTCTGTTTCGGTGCCTCAACACCACCATGGCCTACCACCACCCCACCACCGCATGCTCTAACCAGGTCTTACTCACCGAAATATGTGGACGAATGTGGGGTGAAAGCATATACGAGCTGGAGGCTGGATGTAAAACAAGGCGGTAGCTCATCCTTGCCTCAATACCACTCAAAGGTCATTGTCAACGCAGCCGAATCAAGAGCAACAGCAAAGGCGTGCACCCCCGTTCACCCTCTCGCAGCCGCACTCGTACTATTACGCGCAGCCTTAGCTGTACAACCTCCTCGCTGCGCTTCGCGACTCACCCCTCTTCTCCCGGCGCGGCTGCAACTATGCGCAATTACACTCGCAACCAATCCCCCGCGTCCGAATTGGCAGACAAAAGGCCAAAGGACGACGAACTGGTGCCTGAACCAATCAGCGCACCCCGTACATACGAAAAGGTCAATGAACGCGTCTACGGCGGTGCATCCTTGCCAGGAGAAGGCAGAGATTTGTTCCTCCAAGACCACCCGTTCATGTGTATCCAGCGTCGTGATGCGCATGCGAAACGGGGATGAGGGGAACAGCGACGAGGGGAAGACGAGAATTTTGAAGCTGCAGAAGGAGGAGAGGTCTGCGGCGGAGGAGGAAGGCAGTTTTGGGGGAGGATTTGATTATGATTGTGAAAGAGATGTTGAAGGCTGCGAATGTGGATGTGGAGATGGTTGGGCAGTGTGTGCGAAGAGTACAACGTTCGATGTGAGCATTTAGTAATACTTATATCTGATGTGGTTCTGAAGTCAGTAAAGCTTGTTTTAGGTAGCGAAACTGGATTCATTTTGAAAAGGGGTATATTCCCTGCTTCACTGCAATGTGACATGAGCGGTGAATGGTTCATCGCAATGCTGTGTCGGGAACCAGACACCGTGTGAACTGCAGTGAACTGATAAGACTGCTCGGAAGTAGAATTGCTGTTGCTTCCTCTCTGTCTCTGTCTTTCTCTTTCTCTCCTTCTCTGTCTCTCGTCGCGCTTTCCTTTGGATCTGTCGTGTGCGAATCTGTCAATATCGTCAACCCGTTGGATATGGAGCAGGTACAAGGCGATCAATACTTTTACTGGATAGTTCTCTCACTTATCGATTAACCACTCAGTTTAATCAGCACATCGGCGGCGACCTTCAAATCTCGGAAGGTAGCACAAGCATACGTGAGCAGCCCGCTTATACGATCCAATATGGATACTTGACCTTCATTTGCAGCATCTGGTTCCACTGGCAATACCTCAAGGGACCTTTCGACTCTCATCCAACCCTCGTATATCCAGAGAGCTGCCCTGATTGTTGACGGCGGCCAGGTTGCGGAACGGATGGGAACGAACGGTAGGGCCGCCAAGTCCTTTGCTGATGCAAAATCGGGCTGAACGGTCTTATGATGCAGCGACAGGATCCGATCGCAGTATCCTATATGGTGCTTCAGGTTTCACTCTGCACAACGCTCATTTGCAGACAGCGGACCGAATTAACAACACCTACAACATTCGTAAGTCAATTTCCGCCTGGGACTTTATTGATTGTAATGTGCGTCCGTTAGATGGAGACAGCAAAGTCATTGAAGTTAATGAGGCCCTGCGACTCCTCGGCAACCCCAAAGGATGCGCCTGGGATCCTGCACGCGCATGCTTGGATGGCACCCGCGTTGTTCACATTGAGGCTATTACGTCGTGGGCCACTTCGCTTGAGGCAGAACCCACCACATCTGGAGCTCGAATCCTTCTGGTTCCAGGTCCTGCCGGAAGTGGAAAATCAGCGTTGGCGCACACGATTTGCAAAGAGCTGAGCCGAAGCGGACACCTTGTGTGCTCGGTTTTCTTCGACCATACCGGCCCGCAGCCCACAGCAGAAGACTTTACAGTCGTACTCGTCCAAGGCCTGTGCACCGTCGATGATCCCGTGAAGAAGGCCATAGTAGAACTCATTATAAAAAACAAAACCTTGGCTTCAGCGCCAGCATCGCGTCAAATCGAAGACCTTGTGCTCCCCATCGTCGCCAATCTACCCTCAACCCGCACCTTTGTTGTTGGCATCGACGCCCTCGATGAGCAGCGGAATCCCTCCATGCTGAAACTCCTACGGGACTATGTCCCCCGACTGCCCTCGACTTTCCGGTTCGTCCTCACAACCCGCCCCGACCCGCTTGTAATGCAGTATCTGGAGAATCGACCCCATATCATCTCATTCCTCCACCCATTGGTTGGTGAATCCAGCAAGGCCGACGTCAAGACTTTTATCGTCGACCGCCTATCAATGACCGACTACCAGACTGCCATTTCTGCCAAACTATTGAAGGCTTTTATTGTGAAATCCGAGGGATTGTTCCTTTGGGCCGAAACCGTCCTAAACCACATTGACAACACGTACGGCCATGCTGAGGAATTGGCGGATATCATAGATGGTGCGAGCAGCGACTGGACAAAGACGGAGACCGCCGCTGGGAAGTTGGAGAAGCTATACGAGCATATCCTGTCGAAGCTAAGGTGGAATAATGACCGGTTCGTGGAGAAGTACAACATTGTCATTGGGGCACTCGTTACATTGCAGGAGCCGCTTTCTCGACGTGGACTGGCTGAATTGTATTCCCCTGACGGAATCACCGAGGATGATGTACATGGGATCTGTATGCTCCTCCGTACCTTGCTGAAAGACTACTCAAAGGACGACCCAACACGGCCCATACACCTCCTTCATCTATCGGTTCAAGAGTATTTGGTTCAGCGGGCCCCGCAGCCTTTCCGAATCGACTGCGAGGTCCACCATAAAAGCTTGTCACGGCTATGCCTGCTGGCCATCCAACGAGAGCTCACACCAGCAAAGGTGCCAATCCTTGGATACTCGGATGGAGATTGGGTTTGGGATGTGACAAAGAAAAATCGAAAAATCCCAGTCCTTTTGCGAGCATCGCTCACCGAGCCACTTTGGTACTCAATACATCACGTTAATGCACACTGGCGCTCGCTGCGGGAGGAGGCAGGCAAAGAACACACTACACTCCTTCGTGAGATCATTGTGGAGAACCCTCGGCCCATCCTTGAGGCCGCTGCTTCGACGAGATCCAAGGTAGACATGATTTCGTTGCAACACAAAGTTTGGGTAAGTCACTTTCAATACTACAACAATCACTGGATTGACGACTCTTCACCAGCCACACGGTCCTCCAAGTCTAGCACTGGCAAGACGGATGGCAAAGATCTACGTCTCGCTGGGCAGGTGTCTGTACGGAGCCAATCGCGCAGCAGAAGCCCTTCCCCTACTTCAGGGGGCAGTCAGTCAATACACTCCATACAAAGATGATAATCTGGATACCACAGCGGAACTCCAACTCGCCGCAAGTCTGACGTGGCTGGGATTATGCCTATGCTACCTTGATTGTCCCGATGATGCCCTTCCCCATGTTGAAAAAGCAGTGACCATTTGCCGCCAACTGTCATTGACTCATGCAAACGAAGCTCGAGTAGCCTTGGCCTACTCGCTGGAGACAAAGGGCCACGTCCTGGATAAGCTGAAACGCTACGACAAAGCCTACGACATCGACGTGGAAGTGTTGGACCTATATCGCCAATTGGTAGTTGCGCACCCAGAGAAGTTCCAGCACCGGTTGGGTCTGGCGCTGCGGAATCTGGCCTGGAGCCTTGACGCATGCAAGAAACATGAAGAAGCTGTTGTTGTTACACAGGAGGAGGTTGAGCTTCGTCGCAAAATGATGGAACGTGATACACAAATCAGCGGCGCAGGTCTTGTCATGTCACTTGAAAGCCAGGCGAGGTATCTTATTAACGCAAAAAGAAAACCAGAGGCGGTTGAATGTTCTCAGGAAGCGGTAGAGATATGGCGTCGACTCGTGCACGATAATCCCGAGAAATTCAATTCAGGTCTTGCAGACTCCTTATACAATATGGCCAGCGATCTTTATAGCTGTGATCGAGTAGCCGACGCTATCCCATTCTCATGCGAGGCAATCAAGATTCGCCACCAGCTGGTTGCAAATAACCCTTCCACATTCGAGCCCGATCTTGCCAACTCCCTCTATAATCATGCAATGTATACCCGAATGGCTGGAAGGATAACGGAGGTGGTTGGATACGGTCAGGATGCAGTGGAGATACGGCATCGACTCGTGCACGATGATCCCGAGAAATTCAACGCAGGTCTTGCAGACTCCTTGCACAATATGGCCAGCGATCTTGATGAATGTGGTCGGGTGGCCGACGCTATCCCTTACTCATGCGAGGCAATCCAGATTCGCCGCAAGCTGGTCGCAAATGACCCTTCCGCATTCGAGCCCGATCTTGCCAATTACCTCAACAACCATGCAATATACCTCGAAGGACTTGGTAGGACAGAGGAAGCCCTTGAATGCAGGCGTGAAAGAGATGATATTCAAAGCAGACTTCCAGGTATGAACTCAATGCCATCCAGCGCCGATGCCATGTACTCAACTAATCTATATCTAGCTCAATCATGAAGACTCAAGCTTGAACTATTCAAGCTGCCAGCGTCCATACTCACAGAGCAGGTTTACTGACGGTTTCATTGCTGTATTCCGATGATTACATTACATTCATACAATATGATACAATGAGAGCATCTGAACACCCTGTTCACATCCTCTTTCCCTTCTGAGTGCCCAGCAAATTGCTAGCCAAGCTCTGAGATATCAGGCATAAGTTCCTTGTCATCGAATTTGGACTGCTTCAGCATATCTGTTCCCAATGTGTCTGCCAAAGCTGAGTATTGACCCTTGGGATGTATCTTTGTGTCGTCTCTGATCGAGTACCGGGAACTGAAAAGTCGTCGGCGGCTTGAGGAATTGTCGAGGTTCGATGGTCCGATAACGATGGGTGGGCTGGGCTGCGATGGGCGCTATACCGAGTCTGCGAACTCGTCCAAAGGCGATCTAAGCTGGGTGGTGGAATGTTTGCAGAGAGCACGAGGATTATGTGCAGTACGTAGGGCAGCAAGAGCGTGACGGTGCAGGAGAGGCGCCTTGGAGGTTTCCAAGTGCGTAATATCCTATATATGGGGTTTCTGGGCGGATAGTTGATGGTGAGCATTCAAAGACAGAGGCTGGACGTTGCACTGCAGGGTCGTTACTTGGTTGAGTGGTGACCGACGAGGTCCTGATAAGGTGGGTTGGCGCTGTTCGCACAGGGATGGCTTAAGTTTCCGCTGATCATTCGCACTGGTGGGTCCGGGACCTGAACGACAATCGAGCTGGGAGTTATCAAAGGGGTGAGGAGTGTTCCAGACTTCGAGTGGCTACGCTGGGAAGCGGGATGGCTATATCAGTTTGCTGAGAGGGTCTCCACTGACAGGCGCAGCAAAGATCCGAGCTTTGGCTTGCCAAAACGCGAGTCTGCATAGGCAGGTGGCGAAGGGACACGGAGTGTGCGCGGGTGCAGGTTCCAGAACTGTATCGGTCCTCTTGCTGGTCAAAATTCTTCGTTCCGTGGAGGTGTCTATTAGGGCGTAGAATGGCTCGTCTGATAAAGATGGTGTCAGGATGTATGGGCTGGGCAGGATTGAGTATGGTACTGGATGCAATGACTGCTGCACAGGGACTGAGGCGATATCGTTCGAAATGCGATATACAAGCTGCGTGGTTTGACAACCGAACGGGAATGACGCACTATGAGGTATTCAAGTGGAGAACAAATGTGTCCGATATTCTCGGACGAACGTTTTGGTTAGACGCTGACCATTGCGGCGTTGTTGGCTTGAAAGTCAAAACTAGATACCAACACGAGTCTCACATCCCAACCAGTGAGCAAACCTCACAACGGCGGACACACGACGCGCGTTCATCTTTGGTGCGACCACCAATCATTGGTTCTCGTCAACGTCCTTCTGCCCTCAAATCCCAAAATCCCTTGGGTGCATCGATTCCCTTGGGGGTCGAGGAATTGGGAACGAATGTACCTCGTAGAGATCTGACTGCTATAGCACAGAGCACGCACCAGGTGAGCCTGCGTTAAATTGGGCGAAATCCGCTTCTAATGTCGCGTCTAGTTCGTCCCGGATAGGGACAGCGACGTCGACGACGACGAACCAAAATCAGCTGTGACACATATCTTCAACTCGTATCCAGTGCATACTGGGACTCTTGCTCTGCACACACCCCAACCCTCGCATATCACCCAGCAGCTATGCCGCATGCGACTGTCGTTTCGGGTTGGGGGATGTTTGGTAGCCATCGTAGGCGACGGGTTCGTCCTGATCGACACGCCTGTCGCACACAGCCAAGAGTCATTGCATGGCGAATGAACTCTTTCTAAATTCGATTCTGATCCACAAGGCACGCCTCTTCTGGGAGAACTCGACCAACGTGCTCGATCCTACCCAGGCGGACCATCCTCTCTTTTGGCAGAATGTCATGCACCTTATTTCACCTCCCGGAAAGCGTTGTTATTGCAAGAGATCAAGGGATTAGATGCTACAAGCAGTGAGTTGGTCGAGCTGGTATGTGATATCAGCTTCCCCATTCTGACCTTTGTTAATTGCATGGAAGACCAGGGCCGGGTGCAGCTACCTCAAGCAGCTCTGTACCGACGAATTCAACCCCTATTGCGAATTCTTCAGCACCGCAGAGGACCAGCTATAGTAAGCCAGCCAAACCATGGTTGTGTTCTGTCACCCGCTCACTGACGGATACTCTGTCCACAGTGCGCGACGACGCCTCAAACAGGCTTATTCGTGGCAATGGACGAGTTCGCGGACTGTTCAGGTCCCCGTAAAATCGTATCCCTTTCAATGGTGGCTTTTGATAAACTTACCTTGGAACGTGCAGAGACCTTGGCCCTGGGCGATTAGCTCTGTATGCTTTCCCGAAGAATCTGAGGCAGCCGGATTGGTTATATCGTCGTCCTTACCGGCAGCATCGCGAGAAACATCTTCAACTTCACCCGCTTCGAGACATGTGCAAGCGCAGCTTGTAGCCGACGTGGTTCACATAAGAAATTCGGCCGCGTCCTGGGCCCACTGAGTGGGTGCCTGGAGGGCGGTGTAGGTGGCATCAGAGCTAGAACAGAGAGGTCGCGGTGAAGGAACTTTTGAAGGCGGCCAATGGATTTTGGAAGGTGGTAAATCCCAAGTCGTTCCTACTGGTCAGTACATATTCCTCAGCATCTGCATAGACATACGACCGATCTTACCTCAAGCCAGATTCCCTTATCCTCAAGCGTATAAAGCTACTTCTGGGTTCAATATGTCGTCTACGGCGGGCCGTTGGACAACCAACATCTTCCGTTATGTGCACTAATTAAACTGTACATTAAATCAAGGAAGTAACTCTGTAGTAGTGGGCAGTCGTGGCACAATATCAAACCCCGTGAAACCCCACCACCAGCGATAACGCTCACGGGAGCGCCTCCTTCAGCACCGGTATGACTTCCTCGACGAGCTGGGAAGTGGTCAGATGAACCAGATATGTCGGCAATAGAGCGAGCTGAGGGTCGTGATTCGCTGGATCCAGCTTTGCCATATCGATAACTTCTTAGCTGGCCAGCAGAGTTTCTCAGTGACGACCGATGCTGGTTTTCGAGGCAAAGCGAGAACAGATCGGGGGATAAAATCACTTCCAAATCGACGGCGTGATCCTCTTTATCGCTTTTGGTACAGATTATCTGGTAGATTTCAGTCCCTTCCTCGACGAACGAGAGTGCCGAAGGTCGTTGTCCAGACATTTGGCGACGGTGTCGTATGTTCGTGCCACCTCCCTTGAGCTAGCTCTACCGAGAAAAGCTGCAAGCTCTCAATGGTCAGATAAATCATCGATGGAAGGACAGACGAAACTCTTACCACAACCCGCATTTGATACATACAATGCTGGCCGACATTCCCGTTCAAGCAGTCACCTCGAGAAAGGTTCTTGGTTTTAACAGTAGGATCTCGCACAAGAGTTGCACGTGGGATCTTTCAACCGACTGGACCGTATTGTCCTCGTCTGTGGCTTGCCAAAAACGACGGGCACACCAAAGACGCTGCGGCATGGTCCCTTGGTGCACAGCCAGGATATCTGGAGACAAGGGCGAACCGTGCTATGCACGGTTCGCCCTGCATGTACCCATGACCCAGGTGCCGGACCATTCGTGGGCCCCGGATTTTGTTTGACGGCCGAAAGTGCGAATTGCGAGAGCTTTGGGTGACGCTCATCGCAAACGGATCGATATGGCGAGGGTGAGTGAGTGGTACAAATATTTCACGGAGAGATGGATTGGTTGTCGAGGGTTGTAGGGAGGGAGGGAGTAGTGCTGGAGGAGATGCCGTATGCCGATAACCATGTCCATGTTGTCTACTGTACCATTTCGATCAGTTGAACACAGGGTCTGACACCTGACACCTCTGTCCAATTTTGGTTTTGGACAAATGGGGCTCTGACCTCTGACAGCATCAAAGATTTGGACAAAATGTCGGAATTCTGTTACGATTTTGACTTTCGTTGCCAGCTGTAGCATTTCGACGCGCACATCTTACTCTAATTTACTGTATTCTCATTGATGTAATGGGTTCCTTTCAAACACGGTCATTTCTCATCATTCCCCCTGACATTGCATCAACACTCCTTCCACCCGACACGCTTTCTGTTTCCGAATTCTTGAATTATAGCATTCCACCGCAAATCCTCCTCTCAGAATACAGCATTGCTGACTTCCTATCCAACCAAGATCCTTCGGCTGTTGATGTCAGCGAAATGCAGCATCTTCCAATGCCTCCGAAATCTATTGTTCGACAGATTCACCAGCACATTTCTGAAGGAAGCATCCATTACCGCTCAATTATCTCACCTTACGTGTCCAACAACACAACTCGATACCCGCTGTGGATTGTCATATACTGGCTACAACTCGAAGACATCAGTACAAAGCAAAAGTTTTGGTCAAAACTTCAAACAGAATCCGAGAAGCAACTGAAAAGACAGAAGAATCAGTCTGCTGAGACTAAATCACTCCTTCGCAAAGCCCACAACCACCTCCAAGCCCTTCCATGGACAGGACCCTTGCATGGTGTTCGTGGAGAGACATCCATTGACAAGATTACCATCTACCTCACCAAAGAATGGCTTGCCGACGACCACATCCACCATATTCTTGAACTCATCAACCGCGAACTTGAAGCTACCATGATGCCCAATATGGAC
>ML210577.1:0-14316 GCA_004369085.1 Coprinopsis marcescibilis | reverse complement strand
CAACACCTCCGCCCACGCATCCCCGACATGCCCTCGTACAAGCTCCACGGTCGTTCCGGCACCTTCGTCGCCCCATCCTGCACAAACTTGTCCACCTGCGTCGCCAAATTCGCCAAGTGGATAGCCTTTTTGAAATGAGGCGTGTTGGCAGCGTCTTGGTCAAGTATCCATGAGGCGGAGAGGAGAGCGTAGACCGAGCCAGCTACGCCGTGGCACAAGCCCAGCCCTTTTCGAAGGAGGCCGCGTTCGTAGATGACGTCCGCACCTCGTTGGATGGAAGTACGGAGCTGGGCTTGTAGGTCATCGTCGAGTTTAAAGTAGCTGTGTTCCGTTGGTTGGAGCCGAATCATTGTCGAGAGGAGGATTACTGCGCCAGGAGCCCCGTGGCACCATCTATCGCGCGAAGCACGCATTCAGCTTTCGTAATGAGCAAGTAAATTTCTGCATACTACTCACTGAACCAACTCATTAACGTGTTCCTGGCCATGACGTCTTTGCGATCTTTCGTCTCCTGCCTTTGTCGGCCAGTTTCCTTCGGGATCTTGAGAGGCGACGAGCCATTTCACGGTCAATATAACGTCTGAGATGTGCTTCTCTGCCACCGTACGGGGACAGCTCAAGAGAATCTGCAAGATACCAGCTACAAAGTACGAACAAGGGCGCCAATCAGCGGAGGTGACACCGTAGAGTACTATCGCGACACGCACTAACGCCATGTGCCCCACCCAGATATCTCCTCCCATGCCAGCTCCACATCAAAGGCGGCAGCGACGGAATATTATGCTCCCCATTCGGCTCAATCGCGACGGACCGTGCATAGGACCTTGCACCCAACTTTCCGCGTTTCATTATCGATCCAGCGACAACCTCCAAGCTTGCATCAGAAACAAGGACCTCAACCTCCTCCCGTTGTGAACGTTCCAGCTCATTATACGACTTGAGCGTTGTTGCCTCTGCCAGCGTCTTGCGGACACGGAGGAGCGCGTAGAGGAAGCCCGCACGTCCATAGAGCACTTCGCATCCATCGTCCGCGGCCCCAGCTTGCCTGTTGGCGTGCTCAGCGCTTGGATTTCTGTCCAGCCACGCATCGTCGCTCGGGATCTTCTGGATGTTACCAGCGAGCAGGTTAACAGACGCCTTCCAGTAGCGCCTCAGATTCGACAGTGCGTTCTCATCCTCCGAATACCTGGGGTGCGAGAGGCATTCGAGGCACCGCATGATAACGAGCGTCGCTAGTCCAATCGGTGTCTCCAAGAACGACGCATGTCCAGCGTTTTTGACTACCGTCGGGACTCTGTTCTGGCGGAGCACGTTGGTGAGGACCCGGTCCGCTTTGGAACGCAGCGTCTCGGGACGCAGCGCGTCGCGGAAGGTGGACTGGAAGGAAGATAGGTTCAATGATGCGAGGTGGTACTGCATGAACGCCGTGCCTATCAATTGAGCAAGCATCAAACGTTAAACTCTCGTCAGTTTGACTCCTCCACGAGCCGTCGGTTACGAGACATATGACGCTGCGAGGCGCACCGATGTTTCCCGTATAGATGCTATCCCTGCTGCTGATAGACAGTTTGTGCACTTCGCGCTCGGTCTGCTGCTCGAACTTTACGAGCGCCTTTTGGATGTCCGAGTAGGCGGATCTCCACTCATCTTGGGTATGTGGCCGGTTGGAGGGGAGTGGGATGTAGCGGCGGCTGGTCATGATTATGATAAGATATGGTATAAAGCCGGGATGAAGATCGGAGTATCAGAGCATGGGCGGGCTGAGGACTCGGGCCCAGGGGTTGCCCAGGAGTGCGACCACCGGACATTCGAAATGACGTCATTGACTTGTTGTGGCGTTCGTGGTGCCAGGACCCCTTTCGTAGCCTGCTTGAGGCAACTGGCCAAAATGAACATGGGCCCCAGGCGCGGGAAGAGATCTGGTACGTGGAAAGCAGAAGTAGATTATAACTGGAATGTCGTACGAGATGCTTACCTAGGATAACGACTGCGGCGGCAACCGCTGTTGCATGGATGATGCTAGATGCCAGTGTCTAGAGACACTGACACGCTGTACTTGAGCTCACCAGGGCTTCAAACTTCAACATACTCATTTTCAGCTTTGTCTCACATTGTTTAGTTTTCACTTCCGTTCTCTATGGGCCCGAATGCGGGATCAGGGAGGATTTCTATCAGTCCGAATCATGGGTCGTGAAACAGTTGACTGTTGAACGCGTTGGACGATTCTGTTGGCAAAGAACTCACGGCAAAGTCAACCCGATCACTGATTTCGAGATTTCCCAACTGGCTTAACTGCATTTCAATGTTCCTCTGTCCCAAAGCTTTCGAAAAGGGACAGAAACTGCGCTGGATATTCGTCTGTCGCTAATGGCGCTGACTGCGTCCTAGGGTATTTCTGATCGTGGTTCAATTCAGCTAAAATTAGGATCTACCGGATGCTTTGGAACCACCATGTCACGGTGAGGCTGCCTTGCGGGGGTATTTCCAACCGGAAGACTGTAAAATGCTTCCACCGGACACGACCGCGGGGCTGATGAAACGAACAACGTCGAACTTGGCGCGACGTGGAGGAAATTGACTCAGACAAAAGGCTTCAGAACAGCCTTGCAGTGACGTATGCATGTCATTTGACATCTTTCAGGGTAACATTCAATGTATGCAATCCAAGAATGCTGCATCTGCTGACTGTCAGCGTATGACCTCTTCGCACAAGTTGACTGGCCTGCCGACCCGTAGCTTACTCTGCGGACTGCGGGTTTTTCAAAGGCTTGATCGCCGTATGGAACGAGGTTAAAAAATGGGTTCCGTTTGGGGTTCGAACCCTCCGGGCACCGAGCAGCACTGCCAAGCTCGCTGCCGTGCCCTGCCGTGCCACGCAGATTATGACTGGGCACCTTAGTCATCTCATTAGAAACGAGGCACAGACGACACAGCCACCTAAATCGCTCCTCTACCTCGACCACCACCACAACTGAACACGACCTATTGAACCTTGTAAGTCCTTTGTCCTCATCGTCCATCTAGGGCAACAGTGCCGACACTGAAAGATCCATTCCTTTGTAGAGACCTTATTAACACAGAATGAAGCTTAGCCTCATCGCTGCTGTTGCGGCCAGCGCTGCGTTTGGTATGTTGATGCTGTTTTACATGAATTTTCTCGCATATTCTGACCAATTTCTGTGCAGTGAGCGCCAGTCCTCTCCGGGTGATCGTTGTTAGCACCAACGTGCAACCTGCAGAGAGGGGACCCATCGCAAATGTGCGATATGGTTTCGCAGTGCCGAGTGCTCCAGGTCCACTCCAAACAGTAGAATCAACCCCGGCGCCGGTCGCCCAAGTTCAGCCCCATCGCATGCCATGTGGAAGTCGCTTCAGGCAAAAGGCCATCGAAATCTCAAACTCCTTCCGTAAAGCATTCGGCTTCCCGCTCATCGAAATGTCCGAAGTGCACACAGTATCGCCAACCGACGCAGGCCTCGTGCAGATTATGCCTTTCAAGGGTGCCCCCACCTTCGATGGCCCAAGTCCTATCGCCAACGGGCGCGGATGGAACAGAATCCCAGAACGCATCCACGTTAACACTGGCAGTGTCGAGCACTACGGACCACCAGGTGATCGCGGCCACCACCGTCGCCCACACAATCACTTCCATCCCCATCACATGCACGGCCGCAGCCGCGACTTCCTTGGACGTGTCCAGTTCGCAATCATGTCCCTTGGGCCATGGGAGGGACGGGCTGTCGCGTTCGTGCTCGGTTGCGGAATCGGTGTCCTCATCCGCATGCTCTACGTCCTCGCCCTCGTCGCCTACCGCTCCATCAGAGGGACGTCATCCGAGTACGAGTACACAGAGGTTATCGTATTTGATGAGGAAGCCGAGCCTGCTCAAGCTCGCACCCCAGCTAGCGCACCTCCGGCTTACGTCTATCCAGTGGACGAGAAGATTGATTATGACGCAAAGGCCGTCACCGTCACCGCCGCTGAACCAACAACCACCGACACGACCAGTAACTAGGGCCACCCCTTTCTTGGTTGATTCACCTCTCCTTTCCGTTCGACCTGGGATCCAGAGCAATCATTGCATTCTAGCGTTTTCAGAAGTATTCATACTGTGTAGTTTGGTTTCTCTCCCTCCACCCACCACCCTCTTCGACCCCCCTACTACCTCGCACCCAATGAATCCGTGGACTGCTCTCTGTGCTCTATTATGAATAAATCTCATATATATTATTGTTGAGCGAACGAATCCAATGTCTGCCTGTACCTGCTCAGTTGTATGTGTATTGTAAATTGTACCACCACCAGTGTCCCTCTCTCTCACTCCTTTGCCTTGTATTCAATTTTTTTTGTATTTTTCCCCGATCTCCCCGTTAGTCGCGCCTGTGATTTTCCTTGTTTTCTAGAGGGTTCGACAGTTGCCAGTGGTGTATGTCAGCACTGGGGCGTCATAACCGCAACTGTGGACCGAGTTTTGTGACGATATCATAATCATGATTCAGAAAAGGGGCTCCCGACGACGAAACCAGGAACAACAGGCATCCGACTCTTGAGGCGAGCCTGTTCAGCTCAAGTGAAAGCAATGTGCATCATACAAGTTGTGATATGTGTTGTCCCCTAAAGTACATAGATACAGGGTTTTGTTACTGACTGCCCTATACTAAATGGAATATATAGCAATTAGATGATAGCGAAACAGTCCGCGCGGTCAGTGGGTGGTAGGGAAAAGAGGATAGAGGATGGGAGAAACCAAGCAACCAAAATAGAAACAGAAAAAGCAGCAGTGAAAGACAGAAACAAAAGACGAATCTCAAAACCAGTCGGCACAGTCCAATCCGGATCCACGTCACCAAGCATTGTCATCATCGGCGTCCTATCGCAACAGCCATTTTAACGCAGCAATTCAACGTTCAAAGAGCAAGGTCCATCCGTATCCAAGCATTACCCATACAGCCAGCCCACACCAGGAACCCACTCAAGGGTTGCGTAATATCTAATCAAGACCGGGAAGGCGGGGGCATGTACCCCCTCTCCCCCGGCCTCGAATAGCTCGCCCGCCCATTCCCATACGCACCCGGTGGCAGCGGCGGGCCTCCCCCGCGCACAGGCGACCTCGCGCGCGAATCATACCCACCAGGCGGCGGCGCATACTCCATCCCCGGATCCCGCCTCATCCCTCCATGATACCCATCCCGATCCGTGCTCGCACTCGGCGGCGGCGGGCCTCCCCGCTCATAGAACCCACCGCTGGCAGCGGGCGGGGGCGGACCGGTAGGACTCGCCCCGCGCGGGTGATGGTACTCGCCCGATGGCCGGCGCAGCGGGTCGCCCCCGCCGCCCCTGGTGCTGTAGTAGTCTACAGAGGATGGCGGGGGAGGAGGAGCGTAGTCGTCCCGGGCACGTTTATGAGGCGGACGCGCGTCGTCGACGATGGCAGGCCCGCTAGGCCTGCGCAGAGGACTCGGACTGCGCGGTCGCACCCGGGAGTAGGAGACACCTGGTGCAGAAGAAGGTGGTGGTCCTCGGCCTCGGTCTAAATCGCGTGATGGGCCGTATCGATCGTCGATGGGTGCAGATGCAGGTGGAGGTCCTAATACACAAATGTACCAGCATTAGCCAAATTCGTAAACATAGACTACCCTGACGCGAATAAAAACGACACCCCACGTACCTCGACCGAAATCGCGCTCAGAGCGGCCATCCCAGGCTCGAGAGGAAGGTGGTGGCGGTGGCGGGGGAGGATGGTCCCGCTCGTACCTGTCACGATCGAGAGAGGTTTCCCAGGTACGACTGCCCTTGTAATAAGGATCGTCTTCCCAGCCTCGAGGAGGATACGCAGACACAGTCTGTCCACCCGCATACCAGTCTCTATGCGCAGCAGACGCAGCACTTCCAGGCGGGGGCGGAAGCGCACCATACCTACCCCTCCCAGCGACATCGTCATAGTGGTGGTCAACACCTCTTCCAGGGGACGGGGGAAGCGCACCACCGCCTGCACCGCGAGATCTAACAGAGTCCGAAGGATGATAATGGCCCGAGAGATGCGCGGCAGGTGGAGGAGAATAGGGCCTACTGTCGCGATCCCTTCGCGATCTGTCGAGATACCGCGGGTCATCAACGTCTACCCTCTCCACCCTCCTATCATCATGATAGTCCGGGCGGTAGTTGTTCGGAACAGGCGGAGGACGGTACTCTCGATCGCCACCAGGACCTCCACGGTATTCGCGGTGAGCAGGCCCTCGGGAATGCGCCACAGGAGAACTGTGATTCGCAGCCTTGTTCGCGTTAGCGGACAGGGTCCGACTATCATCCCTCACAAGCGGCGCCTTTGGGGGAGAACTGGCACGAGGTGGGAACCTATCTTGCTGCTGACGAGCAGAGAACGAGTTGTTTCGGTTGCGCCCGGGGTCTGCCTGGTACGCCGGTTTATCTGGACCGCGCTCGAGATGGTCCGTGCGTTGTTGACGAGGCAGCTCGGGGTCCATGTCCATTTTTATCCTAGGGGGCAGCGCTACGGGCGTGTGGTCGTCATGCTCAGCTTTTGCACTGATGCTGCTTGATTCTTGTGAAGAAGGAGGCCGGGTGTGACCACCGTTGGAGAGGGGGAACCGGTCGTCTGTGGGAGCTCCTCGATCAGGTGCGGGAGAGGGGTCGCGTTGGGGTCTGCCAATGCCATCGGCTCTAGCAGCACGCTCGTCAGCCGCAGGACCTGTGGGAAGCCGATGATCATCTTGAGGGCGGGTCGGTGCGTCTCTAGCATCATAAGATCGTGGTCCAGGATGAGAATCTACCCCTGCTGTGGCGGAAGCGGCGGCGGCAGCAGCAGCAGCCGCACGAGGTTCGGTAGGAGGATTATTGTTGCGGCGAATTCCAGGCGGTCCAGTAGCAGCAGCAGCAACTCGGTTGTCTACATACCCTTGACGAGGACCACGGTTATCACCCAAGCCAGGAGGACGCGGATCATGGTGACTGCGAGCCTGAGGTTCTGCGTCAGAGAGAGAGATAGGAACCTCTTCTTGCTTGACATCGAATCTTCTGGGAGGAGGAGGCTGTCTGTCCGGAGCTGGTTCGTAGTGGCGTTCTTCAGGTGGAGGCCGCCGCATCGTAGTCATGTTGTTGCGAGAAAAGCGTGGTTCATAAGGCCGGCGGTCCCGGTCCCGGTCGACCCAGTCCCTGCGATTGCCGTCTCTGAAATCCCTCAGGTTGGTAGTGGTAGATGTGGCGCTGGCGGGGGCATCGCGAGAATCCCGGTCATAGAATCGGTCGTGCAAGGCACCATCGGGACCCCCACGAGAAGATGGTGCGGAGCGGTCGTAGTTCTCAGGCTGTCGGTTGAGGTCCCCACTAGGTTTATCGGGAAGGCCAGAAGCAGAGTCAGGACGAGGTCGTTCCGAAGCAGGGCCCACGGGTATAGCAGGCCTCTCACTAGTCTTGGGTGCAGAAACGTCGGGGGATAGGTCCATGGTCACGGAATCCGGTTTTTGTTGCGCAATAGATGACCGCTTCGTAGAAGCATCTTGTGTGTGTCCGTTCTAGGTCCCGTTATCAGAGGTGCTTACACAGAGAATAAATAAATGGGCCCACCTGAGTCGCAGTCCCCTCGGCGCTCGGATTCCTTGGTGGTCCAGAGTCGAGACTCTCCTTATTTTTCAGACGGGGTGGCCGTCTTGAGGCATCCACAGGCGATGTAGGGCAAGAGGTAGCGCTAGTAGCAGATTGTGGTTGCTTGACGCCCACAGATGCTGTTATCTCAGGTTTCACCCCCGCTGTCGCAGCTGTCTCGTCACTCGTCGCTGGCACCGTCGGAGGAATTGTGCCCTTGTAGACTTTAGCCAACGTCTCAGGTTGGGGGATAGCACGGTAGAACTCATGTTGGCCATTTTTGATAATTTGCTTCAGGTTTTCAAGAATTTCGAGATCATCCTTTCCTGGCGGAAGAACCACAGTTCGTTGTGGTTGTTGCTGATGCTGCTGTGTTTGCTGTTGCGGTGGATAGTATCCTTGTCTCTGATTTTGTTGGTGCTGAGCCTGCGAAGCGTTGGTGTATGAGGAAGTCCTGGGATGGTCGCTGTACGAGGCACCAAAGCTGTTTCCGACCATTTGATGCAAATTGGTGAAGAACGTTGTCAGGTCTAGGTTCGTTTGCTGTGGGTCTGCCCACAAATCGGCAGGATATAGGGGGTATTGGTTTAGATTGCCCGCAAGGTGTCCCTCTAGCAGACCAGGAACAAGAAATAGGGAATTAGGATCGTGGACGAATGTGGACACAGTTCTGTTAGCCGGGCTGCCAGTGTCCCCGCCAACCCTGTGAATCCCGTTGTTTTGTCTTGCTGACATCCGTTTGCGCGCGGATTTGTCACCACAGGGGGGAAACTTCCTCTTTGAGAATCTTTGCAAGTTTTTGACAAGTTTTGAGGACAGAAAAGACAAGGGAACGGAGGTGCTGCGAGCCAGGGGAGGGATGAGATTGGGAAGGGTAGCCGTCGACAAGCAGGTGAACTGGGGTTATTTGTATTAAATACGCGGTCACGCAGGTGCTTCCGCGGTCATTGAATACCCGTCAATCCGTTAGATCGCGTACTATTTCAGGCTTTGGGAGTCTATTTGGACTCCGAAAAATGGTTGCCAAGCGAGTTAGACACGCCGCAAGAGTAATGAGAGTACATGAGACGTAATTTGGATGAAATATACAGGGAAAACATTGATGTTGTCGTATGGGGTGTCTCGCAAAGGGGAGGAGGAGGCAAAATTCAGTGTCATACATCACAAAAACCACGCATAATATGTATTCAGCCCCTACTGAGTACTTCTGGGAGTGGAAGAAAATGTGTGAGTTAGGCGCTCAAGGTAAAGAAGACCTGGCACTGTCCACAACTTGAAGGAGTACACATTCTTCGCTTAATTGCTGTGAGTAATTTAGAGCAAGATTCTGAGGAGCTACTACATATACTACAGATTTTTCAAGGCAAGACGGACATCAATCCGAAATACAATTGATCAACATGTATTTAATCTTTATCCAATCTTTATCTGTATCAGTATCTTATCAGGATAGCCAGTATCGAAAAGGCGAACTCGGAGAACAACGGACGCAGCGGCCTCTTCGGATTCGCGATGTCCTCAGGGAAGAAAGCTGTACCACTACTAGAGAGCTGCTGCCGACTTCAATAGAGGTCTGCAGATCTACGAAGACCAAGTTCACCGTTCCAACAGACGGATTATTACCTTTTGACATTCTGAATCATTGAAGAACGCTTTTCCCGAACGCTGAGCGCTGATGGCTTCAACTGCCATCGCGCCAACGGCGCTTTGACAGATACTTACGACTTCTCCGTGATAAAAATCTCATCCAATACGCCATGAGTCCCGAGCTTACCTGGTTTTCTGTGTTATTTCAAGGAATTCACTGGAATTCAAGGTCTGCAAGGAAGATGAGCCAGATCTTGGCGCAGGTACGATCAATCGGTTGCTAAGATACCACCATTATTGGTCTTGGCCGGCCGGTGGCTGACGGCCTCAACGCGCAAGTCACACCTCTTCCCGTTCCTTCCAGCATCGAACAATTGACTTTATTCATTCTACAGGCTCCAATCCTACATCCTATTCCCAAGAAAGTCGATTTATAGCTGCAGCCCTCAAGGTACTGCTTAAATAAAAATCGGCACGAACGACAGCTTCCAGCAGAAGTCCACGGACCAGAAAGTTTACCACATCTCCCAACTTTGACGAGTCACTGGAGCGGTCGGATGACGGCGGTTCGAAATTGTGACAGTCATCTCTGCAGGGTCTCCATGAGAACTTGGGGTTAATTATATGTAACCAGAACCCAAGAATATGAGCGCCACCACAGGTTAACTCCCGAAGTCTTCGCTTTCTCCCCCTCCGCTATTACCTCGCTCAGCCAGAGATCGTTTGAAATATTCGGGCTGTCTTCGTTCATGGCAATTGATATGCACCTCAAATCACCCTCTTCAGCGACATCTTCACCTTATGGCGATGATACTGAGGAAATACAACCCGCGAGTGCGCTCTCGCCCTCGATCGTAACATCACAAGACCAAGGATTCAACTGTAAGTCCCCCAGAAACTCACTTCAAAAAACGAGATCTAACAAAGATGTTATTGCAGTAAACGGCGATAGCAACGCTGCACTCACCCCACGTAACCCATTTCAAGCAGTCCAGGAATTCTACGAGGCCAATGAAGACGCGCTGAAACCGCGAGCTCTGGAGCTTATGCACAACAACCCTGATGCAAAAACGCTCGAGGAGACCTTGAATGGTGTCAGCGAGAAGGCACAGGTATTGGTGAAGGGGTTGCAAGCCCTAGGTCAAGCACATCCATTCATCGGACGTAAGAAACCCTTTTCCTACATCAATCTGAACATTATTATTGACCTTCCATCTCTCTTAGTTGCCGTCGGAGCATTCGTGTTAGTCGTGACCATGGATATTACCCGGCGGGACAACGATCGTAAAATCCTTGCTGTGAAGCTACAAATGCAGGAGCTCATGATGGTCTTCTTCGAGTGCGTGTCTTCTCTCTTCATACTAACTCGAGCCGGAACTTGATACGAGTGTGCTGAATGATCCTCATACAGGCTTCGTCACATCAAAAGTCCTTCAGAGAGGGGACGCGACGGCATATCCATCAGCGAACGCCTCCAACCCTATATGCAAGTAATCGCCAACGACGTCAAATCCTGTGCATCAGCCTGCGACGCATACCTCAAAAAAGGTTTCCTCAGTACGTTTCCATCCCACCCCCCGCTCTCCCACCTCCCACCTCACCCCTATCCTCACAGTGAAAACCATAAAATCCGGCGTGTACGAGAACCGGCTGTCGGACTTTGTCAACACCTTCATCGACCACCGCAAAAAGGTCGAGCTAGCACTAAGCCTACACACGGCGGCGAGCATAGACGCCGTACACGAGAAGCTAGACCACCAGCACGAAAGTCTACGCACCATCGTCAAGAAACTCGACATGATCTCCATCTTCCGCAAACTCGACACCCCCCGCGAACGCGACGTGTTGCGTTTCATCGACAGCCGGGGTGGGGCCAAGGCGTGTATCACGAACGACGAGTTGTTGGAGGAGCTGGTCGTCCGCGCTGGGGACAACGCCAGCGTCTCGAGGATCTCCGGGCGGGAGCGGGAGAATGGCAGGAGGTCGAACGATTTGCCCGAGCTGCGGAAGCGGCTGTTGAAGGAGCTGCAGGAGGATATAGATGATGCGTTTAGTAGGAACATGGTCCTGTTCGAGCGCAAGATGGAGATGCAGAATAAGCAGCTGACGGAGGCTGTCCAGCAAGAGTCGGCACATATCATCACGACTCTGTTGTCCGGTGCCCATGATCGAATCCTTGATCCTGTACGTCGATCTTTTATTGATTTTTGAGCCTTGTTGAACAACATTTGCAGGATTTGCAGAAGATATGGAAAGATATGGTACGCTTTCTTATGTACTCTATGGTTCGGGCCTCAGCTGAGAGTCGTGTGGGCTGCAGGGCTGGAAAGGCAGTGTCAAAGCCCGCCACTTTGTCCTTGCTCTGCACGACTACTATACCGACCGCGTCAATCAACGAGCATCAGATCCAACAATGGGTGCAGATCGGTCCTCTACATCGCCATTACCCTCACCAGTGCCGCGTTCCCCGCTTCCCGGTGCGCGTAGCCACATGTCTATGGCCCCCAAGCGACGACAGGACGATCGATGGGCACTGGCCTACATCAATGCGGCTTATGTCCAACCGATTCTTGAGGCCGTAGACGATGACGGGACGGGCTTCGTCAGCGTCATGGAGGTCAACACTTTCGTTGAATCCAGACCCGAAGGTTGGAGGTAACGCATGCCATATATGTATGTTCACTATCTGATCAATCGTGTTCGACATACAGTTTACCCACTTGGATCGCCTTTTGGGCAGTCGGTGCGTGTCTTCCTGTCGTCCTATGAGCCTACCCATAATGTCGGATGCTCATTGAATCTAAATAAATACAGGCTGGCAAGCGAGTGTTTCTCGATACAAATCCCAGATCTACGAACTCGTGCAGACGATATTCCAAGTCCTCGAACACGTTTTGCCCTCCAACCGGCGCGCAATCGACGAGTATCTCTTCCATCCGTCCTTCTGGAGGATCGAGCTACTGCTGAGGTCCACGCGGTCTATCAGCTCTAGCATCATGAATGACCCTGACCTCGCGCGAGTGACGAACGCGTACTCGAGTATGGAGGAGGAGAGGATTGAGAGCAACTTGAAAGATGTTGCGTATGAGCTTGACACGCCTGCGACGGTGGCACTGGTCACTGGGGAAGGCCGGATCGAGAGGGTATGTCACCCAGTTTGTGCTGTGAATCCAGGATGCTCAAAGAATTGGGACTATAGTACATCTATCCGTTGATCTACCTTCTCTTGCGGAGGCATTTGAAGGTTTTGAAGTTGGCGTGCAAGCATGTGTTGGATGCGGAGGAGCTGGCGGTGTTGAATGAATCGTTGGTCTCGGTGCTTCTGAGCGTTGATTATAGGATTCAGAATTTGGAAGGTGCGCTCCCGCTGTACAATACCTATTCGTGTTGTGGTTCTTATACAAGTCATCCCCCAGCTGTTTTCAAACAGACTCATTTGGACGTGCAAGGCCGCTTTGGAAACTTTGCATTTGGCTTGGTGAGTACGTACATGATCATCGGCGGCTGATTGTTCACCTTGGCGGGACAGTTCCAACTTTCCTACGGCGACATACGACGAGTCCCTATACAAAACTCGTTTGGAACTTGGGTAGACGAAGACGAAGCCAGTGCAGCAGCAGGGGGCAAGGAACCGCTCAGCATCGAAGCCATCAATACCTCCCTTGAACACATCTCCAACGACATCCTCAAGTTCGGAATCCAAGACGCCTTCCACGCCACAGACTACTACGAGTTCGAGCCGCACCGCCTTCGAGCGGGACTTAACCCCGTCCAAGGAACATGGGCAGGGCATTGCAGCCGCCGCGAGGGGGATGAAACCATCACCTTCCTGATGCGACTCTCTTTCCGGTTATCCTCTGATCGCAAAACGATCTTAGGTAAAGGGGAGGACTATTCGTCGACGTTTGCGTTCAGCGGGATCGCGACGCGGAGTAGACATGGGTACGCTTTCAAGGTTGAGGTCCTGGACGATGAAGACGGGCTGTGTAGGACATGTACTGGCCTCTTGAGCCTCTCTAGCGATACGATCAAGGCGGTGTGGTCGGATCGGCGACAAAAGGATAACCCGGACGAGGTGGATTACCAGCCATTTACCCTTCGGAGAACACCGCCAACCCTCTTCCGGCACCGCTATACGGCCAATCAGTTCAGCGAAGACCCGGTCAGAGCGAGATGGAGCTTCGCATGTAACGCCGCACTATACGAGGTGCAAGCAAAGTTGTGGTCGAGGAAGTTCTTCGAGGCTAAATTTGCAGAGAGGAAGAGGTTCGTGGAGCTGTCCACGAGAGCGTTGATCGTTTCAATGGGCCTTACACCGCAAAACCCTCTTTCTATGGCGGAGAAGCAGGAGCTGGAGTTTCTGCGGAGGGATTTGGACCCTTCCGAAGCCCGATTCTACCACGCGCTCGCACAGTTTGAGATTCAGAAGCTCTCATGGCATCCGTAAGTATTTTTACTCTCTGGTACTCATCTCTGGAAGCCCTTCTGATTTGCGACGTCCTGTGCGGTGCATTTAATATAGGGCATGGGGCTGTGACTGGTGCGAAAGAAGGATCACCAAGTGCAGGATTCTGTGCATTCACTGCATGTCAGAGGATATGTCAGACAACATTGATTTGTGCGGTGTCTGTATGGACAGGATGCCGACGAAACGGGGGTTCAGTCACGACGTTTCGCATCCTATGGTGAAAGTCGAGCAGACGCTGCATGATTTTAACTTCCTGAAGATCGTGGAATCAGCCAAGGCGACGTTGGAGCGGGTGAAGGGGCTCATAAGGAATGTTGAAGCGGCGATGAGGGGCGATGAAGAGTATTTCAATCTCGTTAGTCCTCGGAGCTCGCGAGGGTCAGGACCAGCTGGACGCGATGGCGGCAACCTGGTCACTGATCCAGCGTATTTGCTTTCTTGTGCGTGTTGTCGCAAGACAGTATCGACGCCCTGTTGGGCGTGTGTCGTTTGCAGTAAGTCACTGCAGGGTTTAAACATGGCACTCGCTAATTTGTGTTCTACCCGATTAGCCCGGGACACTTTGATATGCCATGATTGCGATTTAAACAGGCTACCTGCTGCAGCGGATGGCCCATCACCTGGGCACGCGGCCTCGCATCCTTTAGTCCGGATACGAGATA
>ML210576.1:0-14532 GCA_004369085.1 Coprinopsis marcescibilis | reverse complement strand
GTACCACTCTGCTGGGGTTCCACAATACACATATATTCCATTCGAAGGCGTTTAGTGACTTCAATGCTCCCCGATACACTCGCAGGTCGTGATTATGGTGGACGGCGTCAATAAGACTTTCTTGCAGCTCAGTTGTACGTCGTGTGCTTTCCAACTCGCCTCGTCTGCCATTTCATGGCAGGCTCCGCGATGCGAAATGGCTTATAACCGTCTTGACTGACTGTCCTTTCTTGCCTTTTCAGTGATTTTTCTTGTCCCACAACTCATTGTAGTCTGTCTGACCATCTTTCGAGTGATTTACCGAAAGCGAAAACAATTTCTGGGATGGGACGATTACCTGGCGATTGTCACGCTCTTCGCTGACGTTCTGTTCTACGCTACTCTCTGGCTGCGCATTCCAACGGAAGGTAAAGGCCAATCTGTCAGTCATCTCGAATTTTCTTTTTAACGTGTGTGATGGCTGTAGGTGTGCTCTCAGACGACATGACACAAGTTACGATAATTTGGATGAGTTTTCCTTCGTTAATACTGGTGCTTTGGTGAGTCGTTCGTAGCCTGCATGCAGCCATTGGGATCCCATACTGAAGCTTCATGTGCAAAGGATGTCGCGTATGAGCATCGCCCTGACGGTCTCCAGAACACTTGACCCTTCCGACCCCATCTACAAAGTTCTGCTTGGTTTTGTCGGCATATTCGCTCTCGCTGCCATTGGGTTGCTTTTGCACTTTGTGCTTTCATGCCAGTTGAATAGCGGTCGCATGAACCCTTTCAATGGCTTACCTGGCGACAGTCCTGACAGATCGGCTCGGGTATTTTGCTTCAGTGCGTTGGATATTCTCCTCTGTCTCCGTGATTCCCTGCTGATGTGCTTGTGTCATGATAGCTGATATAGTTGGAAATGCCGCAGTTATCTGTTTGCTTTCGCGATTTCTCTGGAAGATGCCAGGTAGAAGGGCAGTGAAATGGATGCTTGTTGGTGGGGTTGTTCTGGGGCTGATCATAACAGGCGGTGGCATCGTCTGCGCTCTTGGCTTCGAGAACATCCTCGTCTTCGATATAGAAGACAGACGGAAGGCTAATAATATCAGACGGGGATTGGCTCACATCATGGTGAGTAACCAACGACCAAGGATTACCGTCTTTCCGCGTTAACTGTGACGTTGTATCAGGCAGTCTTATCTGTGCTCATGTCCAACTTTGTCGTACCTCTGTCGTATCTTTATACGCACTTCCGGAGGCCAAGACATCGGTACTATTACGACGACGGCGAAAGCACGTTCTCGAGATCCTCGGAGAAGCGGCTGGCCCTAGATTCAACGAGCATCCATTCGAGGACGTCGTCGTCGTCGTCGTCAAGTTCGACAGCATCGAGCAGCATTCTTTTGACGACTTCTGAGGAGATGCTCTCTTCTCATTTCACAAGCTTCAGAGACTCGAGTTCTAGACTAGACTTTATGAATCCGAATTGGCAGAATAATGTATATACTTGGGAGGCAAGGGACAGTAAAATAGGGCCTATAGCCTATTAGAACTTCACACTCATTCATCATTCACTTTATAGCGTACGCGCTATGTAGGATTGATAGTTCATCTGTAGTTATATCATAGGGTTCGTTGTTGGCAAGGATATCGATGCATTCTAAACAAAGGAAACCTTGGGTTGACGCCAATCTCATGTGAAGCTCGTTCTGGTTACCGAGGTCTGTGAATATGAGACTGGGCGCAAGGGATTTTCAGCACTCTGATATCAATGCAATGTGCTTAACAACCATTAATTCAGAGAGTCAAAGGTGAAAATGCCTATGGTACCGAAATTCCGGACAAAGGATTACTACGCCGGCTGATCTCAGTATATTCAACTATTAACTAACAAAGAGCGTGAGGGTAGAAAAGCGCGAACAAATGCAATGGGATGGACGGGTATAGACAATGCGTGACGAAATAGCGAGATAGGACGGTCTAGAGAAGGACAACGAGCGAAGACACCACGTACTACCATAAGAATACAACTACATATAACTTTCCCTCGGCCGGCTCGAGGACTTCTTTGCTTCTTGCTCCTTAGTGGCAATCACCAGTCGCTGGTATGTATCCAACTCAGGTGCCATCGCCGCGTATGGATAGCCAGCGCTGTGGGGGTCGAGGTCGGACATTGGCGGTCGCCTCGGGGAATTAGTTTTGTACATGTTTGAGGAACCGCCCGGCGGTGGGTCGAGGGTCCTGATGCTGTCTGTATCGAAATCACGCCCTGAGACGCTAGGGTTCGATGTGCTGGGCACGGCATGCTGCACAGGCGGGGGGTTAAGCGAGAGCGAGGTGACTGTTTCACGGAATTCCGGATTCCAGCGTGGACGGGCGCTGCGGCGATGGTTGGGGGAGGCGCCAGATCGAGGCGGTGGATACCATTCGTCGCTCCGCCGCGAGTTGACAAGATCGATCTCGAGGGGCGCGGTAGGCCCGTGTGGTTTGATGAAGCCAGGAAGAGGTTGGATCATCGGTAGCGTCCGTTTGCGGTGCCACCGTCTGATTAGCACGCCTAGGATTATGACGAGAGCAAGGCCTAGCAATGTGCCGATTACTGCGCCAGCGATGGTTCCGCCACTTGGTCCTGACGGTGGCAGTGCTGCTGCGCCCGAGGGAGGTGCATTATTACCGGTTCCCGCTCCAGGTTCGGCGTCAAAGGCGACACCGTTTTCGACAACCAAATAGCTCAATGTCAAGGGCGCATCCCCGCGACCAAGCCGGGTGGCTATTATACTGTGCTGACCGGCACTCAGCGGTGGTGACTTGAAGAACATTTGATTAAACACGTTATCCCGATCGCTGGCTTCAAGAGCTCGAGCAGAGAATTCGATTGGTGTTCCGCCGTCTATGGTCAATTGTGCCGCGGAACTTGACTCCGCAAAATCCCGTGGGAGGAAACCGTACCATTCCAGTAGGGTTCCTGTATGCACAAGCTTAGGAGGGTTGGGTATGGCCGGTGAATTGACCTACCGGTAAAGGTAAACGACACCGTGGCACCAACCACAGGTGTAGAGTGTCCTGCGTCACGAGATGTCCAACCGCTGTCGTAGTTGAGCGAAGGGTCATTATCAGGTATCTGAATTTTCACGGGGCCATCTGGCAAGCCAGAGGCGGGTATGTATCGGATATAATCGAGGGCGAATTCGTCTCGTCTTGAGGTCGCCTGGAGGGTGAATGTATGTCTTCCGGCAGTATCTGACCTCCATTCACACAGCTTGACTCGGTTCTGTCTTCTCCTGTCTGGCAGGTCTGTATTCTTCCCTATGTTCTCCCCGTCTACGAAGCACTCCCAGTCGGCATCGAATGGCTGATCCCTTTCCCGCTTGATTACGCTGCCAAAGACCTCGAGGCTTGAGCCTGAGTTGGATGGGGGTCAGTCCGACCTCCACGTCAAGCCTTGTGGGTTCCACGCACCTTCATACTCAAAAGACAAATTGCCAAGCCCCGGTCTCAAAACATGAAGAGACGACTCGAAAGGAGGACCCTGGTTTCCAGCCCCTGCGAACTCGTTCCGCACTAGATCCCACCTTCCAAAGTAGTTAATTGATGCACTCTCGTCGTCTACGAGCACGCGACGGATGCGCCGTGGTCCAGAGGTTGTGCTGTTAAAAGCCATAGCAGGTTGAGTGTTGCATAAGGTGCGGGTCGAAGCGTCTCGTCAGAATGTTAGGGAGAGGTAATGCCTTTCAAAAAGACGGATACCAAGGGTTACGAGGGCTGTAGCATGCAGGAGAGATCAATCAAGAGACAGAGGGCAGGTGAGAACTAATAAATCCGCAAGGGCGTTATGTTTTGATTGCGATGGCTGTCCTGTTGGTGAGCAGGGTTGCAGTTGTGACATAAGGTTGCGACCATCAAGCCTCTTGAATCATTCAATACAGTTTAGTGTTTGTTTCCCATAAAGATGTTTCCGTGCTTCTCGACGGAATAAAGAGAAGGACACTAGATTGCTGACAATAGTAGAACACATATGTGGTTCCAAAAGAACCAAGACCACCAAAAAGAGCAGTCCACTGGCAGATGAGAACGGAGGATCGCGGTTTGAGCTTTTGGCTCAGTTTGATGTCAAGACCAGACGCCATCTGCATCATTTCTTGGTGCCGAACCTTGATGATATGTCTGTGCCGAGTCGGACGGTGATGGCGGGGAGTTCGGCAAAGGGGGCGCCCGACAGTTGTGGCTGCCCGTGGCAATCCGCTAGCGCCAGGGCCAAGTCAGAATGAATCGCATTCCCGAACAGACCACCGCAAATCTTCTGTTTTCAAGCAAAAAGGAAGAAGAAGTAGCTCTGGGTAGTGGTTCACCACGGAACCAACGATCTACATGAATTACCGAATTGTGCTCAAATCCGCAGGAACTCACTTCCATCATGTTGGTTGATGAAAGTAAGCATACGAACATTGGACAACGGTGCAGTGCATCGCGCAGCGTAGAAAGAGCGGGATTTTTTGCATGGCGATTTGCGCGCCCATGAGTCACCCGAAATTACTTTCTCCAGCTAACAACTTGCCCACAAACCAAGTGATAAGACTTAAAGAGTTTGCGGTGGTACTCTATGGATCCAATGGGTCCATCGCCAAGAGAGTCGCTCCCAAACAATGGTATTTTGCAGAGCCTCGTCGCGACGTTTTATAACAGTCACGTCAGCATTTTGTTGACCGGCTTGATCTAGTGCCATACATTCTTGCAGAGGTGATAGGAGACTTGGGTACTTGCTACTGTAAATATGTGACAGGTAACCGTGTTTGAAGAGGCGATTCGCATTGGCCGTCCGAGGTCGCAGCCAAGGGCGTTGGGTAGTCGTTGATGGCAATTCTTCCCGTATGGGAAGCCTTGGAAAGCCCACAAGTAATGTGGATGGGGTTCAGGGGCCCTGCTCATCAGTGGCGGCTCATTAGACCCTCCGATATAACCTTAAGACCGGAGGCATCGTTCGGTTGATGGAGGTGCATAGATTCAGGGTGGGAAAGCAGCGTCTCAGCACCTCGCGTTTACTCAGCAGCAGCAATTCGGTATCTACTGTACGCATGGTAAAGAATGTGCAGCTCTTACGACCTCGGTCACATGGACTTTTACGTTCCTCAGTTGTGCCGACGGAAATCGGAGCGATCCTAATGTCTTCGCATAGATGGAAGTGAACGACTTGGTAACCGTGACGCAACAAGGTATACTTCAAAGCAGGTTGCTCAATTTCCATTGTATCGGGTATTGAGCAGAGGGTCCTGCTACCCGGCATGAAATTTGTCGCTCGGGTTTGACGGTTCTACTTGGCTCCAAGGCCAGTACATACTTGACTGGGCCTCATAATCTCGAGCGACCTCGAATAAATCCGTAACCAGCCCAGCCAAAGGCAGAGAAATCCCCCGAGCGTACGTGCAAGGCGTAAGGTATGTGTACGGGATACAAGGCTTAGAGCCGCCTCCAAACGAGCACCGTTACAGGGTTTGTCAAATAAACAAAGATGTGTGGAAAGAGTTTCAGGTAGAGTGATCGCCGCAGCCGGGGGATACACAGCTATACTGTGCCTCCCCTGAGTCCCCCTGGTACTGAGCCATGTAGACTTGTGTAGTTTTGAAGCAAATCTCTTGCACAAATGGATGTGTCAGTTCGAACGCTACAAAGCCCAGCGAGGGTTAGGGGCGACTATTGCCATGTGCAGAATTGATGGGATTTGTAAGCGAGCGGATGAGAGGTGGTTGTTTGTCCTGCGGCTTTGCAGCTTCGCTCACCATCTTTGTCGTTGTCGACGCTGTCGTCGCTGCCCTCGCTGTCCCTGTCCATTTCAGCATCGTACATCACCCGCCGACCTCCTCCAGTTCCTAAACATGACAACTCGGCGTCCCATCCCACAATCTGCCCCTGCTGGCACACTCGAGTTCACACAACCCCCTGCGACCGCAACATCATACTACAAGGTCGCACAAGGCAACTTGATCACTTTCGGATGGAATTTCACCTACGTGCTGGCTGAGCCGACTTCTTTAACGGTCTCTGCGGCCTGTGGACGGGTCACCTTCCCTGTCGGTCCCGACCCAGAGGGTCTGCTCCCAGGAGCGGCCACACAAGTCGTTTGGGACGTCCATTCGTATCAGATGGCGCACCCAGAAACACCTCTTCCTCAAGCCGAATGCCAACTGATGATATGCGATGAGCGTGGATTTGATTCTGCGAGGAGACCTGGGTTCTTGGCCCCAAACAGCAATCTCAAGTTTGCCCTGTATACGCCACAACCGTACGTTGCGTTGGCAGACGGTATGTCCTTGTTCTGCGATAACCTTTGATATACGCCTCACACCGACGGTCGTCACTAGGTTGGAGATGTACGGTGTGCTCTGCCGCCGCGGGCATGTCGACCCACCCTGCCGCCATCAGCCTTCTCGTCACACTCATCATCTGCTTCCTCTCCGGATTTCACCTACTCAGGACCAACAACCATAGAAACTAAGACCTTCTACGAACGTTGCTTGACATTTGTCCCTTCTTGTTGTTCAGCAACGAGCTCATGAACCATCCCGCTTTCTCTTCCCTTGTTGGGGAGTTTATTATTTTTAATTTAGGGCTCTTGTCGAACTGTCACCCCTCTCATGCCGCTTTCTCCGCATCTCATGCTGTCATCATCACTGGCACGGACCTTTACAACACACTCTCTTTCACGAACGATATCTAGCTACTAATACGTATAGTCACTCTGTTGAATGTTGTACTACGCTCGTTACTCAACACTGGCCACCCACATCTGGATTAGCTCTATGGTACATATGCCCCGCTGATATATCCGTACCACAACCTTAGAAGTTGTCTCTTAGGACATCCACAAAATTATATTCCTCTAATTATGTATCATCCTCTTGAAAAGAATAGGACTGATTTTCACGCGGTCGCCAGGCGACCCTCGCGCACGGGCCATGCCAAGGCGAACAGTGCCAAGAACACAATTCCTGTGACCCGTTGCTACTTCTTTAGTAGTGGGTCTACTACCTAGACTTGCCTCTCTGTGGCAGTTCTATCAAACGGAATAATAGCAGCACTTCGGCAGCAGGTTGGACAGGCATATCTCGATGGATACAACCCCTTAGTTCTACCTGGCCAACCTACCCAGCTTCCTCTGTGGATTATATACCTTTGGAGTGATGCGGTTCTAACTCCATACATGGATTGGCAGCCATAATCCTGAAAGCCATCCCGTTTCTAAACAGAGTGCGCGCAGCGATTGCGGCCAAACCCACTCCAGCGCCTGTGTACGTAAAGCTCCAGTTCAGGTATTCGCGTTCGCCATTAGGACAAGCCTGAGGGTCTCTCGTGTCCCTATTGAAGATGGTATCCACAGCTAGAGCCGTTTCAGCAACTCCCGCCTGAGTATCCAGTCAAGAGAATAAGCATTCAAAAGACGGTCTGTGAGAAGGATGGTTGTTGCACCTCTGTCCAGGCCAACTTCTGCCACGACATTTCTTTTCGCTGGATGATGGTGTTGTCTGTCATCAGTGTCCTCGATGGCTAGCATCTGATGATGTAGTTTACAAATCATGGCTGCAGTTATATATAACGCGAATTGTGTTGCATAAAGTATTACATGGAAGATGACGGTTTGGTCACATTAGCGCTTGCCGTGAATTGCATGCCCAGGAGGCCATATTGGTATTCAATCGTGTCCAGCGCTGCCAATTTCGAGACATCAATAACAGCAACCTGGCGTCCTTCCAGAGCCAGTGCTATCCGGTTTACACCATCGGCTTGAATTTGCCAATCGATCTCGAAAACTCCCGGCTTATCCGCACCTGCAAACCAAGACCACTTGCGCTCATAATTCTGACATGGAGAGTAATTAGTAGATTTATATGAGCATCGGAGCATTAATTACCTTCATATCGAATATATGCAGCCAGCCGTCGCCTCCTCCTGTGGCAAAGAATTGTCCGTTCGGACTGAAGGCTATTGCGTAAACAGGGCGCTTGTGGTCTTCGATAACATGCAGACACTGGCCAGTGACCGAGTCCCATAGTCTCGCCGTGTTGTCGAACGATGCAGTGGCTACTATTTCGTGATTTCCCGTTGGTGTCTTCGGACACCAAGAAACCGTGCTGACTGAATGCTTATGGCCTTGAAGCAGGACAACATTATCAGACGAAGAGAGACCTGGAATGGCGTCCATTGCGGAAGAAATGTTGTCCACCCGGTAAATACGTGCGGTCATGTCGTCTGAACATGTGGCCACCTTGGTTCCAGATGGGTTGGACCGAATCTGATTAATCTCGTCTTCGTGGCCCCTATGGACACTTAACATTAAAGTTGCTGATAAAAGAAGAGATCACGTACTCAAGATGCTTGATTGGTTGGTTTTCATGAATATTGATGATGTTGATACGCATGTCAGCACCGGCGCTAGCAAATGCATCATCAGTCAACCAATCAACGTCCAAGCAGCAATCTAGATCCAGAATTAGTAACTTTGCGAACAATAAATTCCAACCGCGGGCGTTTACCTCTGTGAACTTGGTATCGCTTGTGGAGCCTGCGTTCTTGAACATCACACACGGCGACAGAGCCATCCAGACTGGCTGTTAATACCCAGCGCCCATTCTTCGAAAATCGCACTGCGAAGATTGGTCCCTGCTCGAAAACGAACATGAAAGGTAAATGTAAATTGAATACATCCCATCTGTGTCAAATGCAAAAACAAAGGTAGGTTACCTCATGCATTGCGCGCGTGAAATACATTGAACCTTTGCGCGTACAAATCCGAAACACTGAATCGTATGAGCCAACGGCGAGGAGATTCCCGTCCGGACTCCAATGTAGAGCGGTCAGGTCTGCTTGGTTCGATGATGATAGAGGGATGGATATGGGTGGGAGAGCCGAAGTAATGAATGCATCGCCACGATATGGGGGTTGGGGCAGCTTCCACAGATTAAGTACTGCGTCCTTCGATCTGGTCCGAAGAAAATGAAAATTAGAGATGATAAGGGACACAATTTTGGACGCGTTCCTTACCCAGTGGCGAGCGTCTCAAAATGCACAGGGTTGAAAGAGCATAGTACGAAGACCTGCAATGTTTCAACTTAACCAAGCGGATGACGGATCTTGAAATATATACTCAGTTCACTCTTGTGGCCTGGCAAAAAGAGAACGGATCGAGGGTCTGTAATATCATCCCCTGGACCTTGTTGTCGCGGTCTCCCCTTGACGGCAACAATCGTCTTGCTTTCAGATTCGGCTATAAGTGTACCCCCAGACGAGTCTGTAGGCTTAGGTTTCACTTTATCCCGGTTCCCGGGATCACACATCATATTAATGGTGCTATAGAGTGTGCCACCGGGCAGTGAGCTCACCTTTGGCTTGTTGAGGCGTTGAAGGGGTGACGTCCATTTGGTTTGAGTCTCTCCTTGGGCGCCTTTCTTTTTCCTTATTCATGTATCATATATCATCCTCTTGAAAAGAATAAGAAAGTTTCCACGCGGTCGCCAGGTGACCCTTGCGCACGGGCCATGCCAAGGCGAATGGTGCCAAGAACACAATAAAGAGGCGCGACGGACCGACCATGGTTGTCGCGTCTTTCGTCGTGACGGTGACCCTTGACAGTTTCAACTGGGCCACTTGGCCGTCCTCTTTGTCTTTGCCTCCTTATATACAGCGAAGTAACGATTGATTGGCCCTAGTCAAGGCGCTGGTCCCTTTTACATTCCCCTCTACCCTTTTACATTCCCCATTCCTACCACTCTCAACTTTTCTATCGTAAATTATGTCTGGCACACAATGTTCGATTTGTCTGGAGAGATTCTTGGATCCTGTCTCTATTCCCTGCGGTTAGCTTTATGGTCGGTGTGAGGTTTATTACGCTAATACGATGCTGTTAGGTCATGTCTACTGCTCACAGTGTCTTGTGGACCACATCAACAGTTCGCAGAGCAGCAATCCAAGACGCCTAACCTCGACGTGCCCCACCTGTCGCACGGAATTCCAGCTCAGTGCGTATCCTCGTTATGAATCATGCTGTCCTAGTGCACTGACGATGTCGAACCCTCTTCAGAAACCCCTGATGTACGTCACTTGACCGCGCAAAAGGATTCAACAAACACGCGTTCTAACCAACCTCCCGTTTAGTTGAAGCCACTCCCACGGAAGCTACACCCTTTCTTCCTACCCCACATCCGACGCGTCTTCTTCGATGACGCCGCAGAACAGCGCGAAAACCCCGAGGAGGACGAGATGAAAGCGCTACGCGCCCAGCTGGCGATGTACGATGAACAGGTGAAGGTGCTGCAAACCCGAGAGCGGCATCTCATGCAGGCCTGTCGCTTGACTGCAGAGTCGGCGGAGGAGTACATGCGCAGGGAGCGGGTCGCCAAGGGGCGGCTGCGGGAAGCTCATGTGCAGGTTAACCAGATGGCGGGCGACGTTGTGCGTGCTGAACGAGCTGTGGATGTTGCTGAAGAGAGGGAACGGGAGACTGCGAGTGCGTTGGCGAAGGCTGTGGATGAGCTGGCGAATTTTAGGTTCGAGTGTCGGGCGAACCATGTGTCGAAGGCGAACTTGAGGGTGGAGGAGGTATCCCGCAGGAGGTCGTTGGGTGATGAGAATGTACCCGATGATACTGATATCTATTCACCGATGAAACGGATGGTTAGGCCTCTCCCTCGGAGACGCTGCAGGGCGTCATTGGACATGAATTCCGCTGATGCCACTAGCAAGAGGCCTCGCCTATCTCAAGGAAGTGGCAGAACTCTTCGGCAGATTTAGTTTGGACAGTGGGCTACTAACTATCACACAGTATCTATGATCTATCACACTGAGCTACTTACAATATGGTATCAAAGCGTATGTATCTTGCGCACATGCAATACTATGTTATTTCTTGCAAGTGGTGCATAGCCTCGAGTTGAGTCCAGGTGACTTGGACCTGAACTGATAGTTTGGCTGTCCCGAAAAAGCAATGAACCTTCCAATCTGAACACGATTGGGAGACTGCTATCCGTTCCTATCCGTACCACATTTATGAACGAGTACTTGAATCACGGCGGTCGTCGGGCTTGCGACAAGCAGGTTCTTAGCCCTGGAAAATTCTGTGCTTCACGGTCGAGCTCGTTCCTCAGCAAAATGTGCAATGTGCTTATGAATGAGTATTACTTGGATCACTGTCATGCGGTTTGACTAAAAGGTGCAGGTACCATTCCAGCCACCATGCCCTGAGCAAACCTGAGGCCTGAGCAGCTATCTGTGTCAATTACTGTTGAAGTTGGAATTCCTGGGCAGGGCCAGCCATTGAGTCTGACATTGAATCACCTGAGCTCAGTACAAGTTAGGTTCCGAAATCCCTTCAAGAACCGGGAAGGAAAATTCCTTTAAACCGCGGTGCCAGTCGAGTGACGGAACTGTTGATCAGTCTGCCACGGTACCAATGGTTTTGCAATCGTTTGCGACGGAGCCGCAGCGCCACCCGCCCGAAGTTCTGAGCAGTATCGGGATCAACGAGGAGGAACAGCAGACTGCAGCAGACACTGCGCTCGATGGCGCGCGTCAGATGCGGCGAGGACCATTCAAGCTCAGAGAGCTCAGCGCTCATTGCTGACGTCGGTGGCGAAAGGGGAATAGGGCCTAATAAGACGTATGACCTTGTATGACCAGCGCCAAAAGCGGCATAACTAAATTTCAGGGAGCCGAACAAACCAAGACAAACCACAGACAAAAACAGATGGTGCTTGGATCAGTTGATACCGCCTTTTTTGGCCGACGTATCTCCTCCATTAATCTTAATTCGGCATGGCTAACTGTCAAGGAGCTTGACAAGCCTTACTACACAATTACTGTATAGTATTGAATGGTGATGTATACTAGATGTCAACTATCCTGGGAGGCTTCAAGGTTTTCTTTCCCCCACCACACCGACGCTCCGCTGACTCCTGGCCTTTCAACCCTCACCGTCTCGTCCTATCTCCCTCCTGGAACCATTTGGAGGGAGAACTCCTATCAAATGAGTGATGAGCTCCGTGGCCAGCTATACGGTGGCTGATATACCATGGGTCGCAGGCGCAATCGTGGAGGCTAGGTATGCGATAGCGGCGGTCTATGCGTTGCAAATCTACGAGTGGTTTGCTGGGTGAGTCGCACACACCTCTCTTCTGCTTCTGAGATGCTTATATTGCGGATACAGGATTGAAAAGGAGGCTCGCCTTGTATGTGCTAAGGAAAAGCTGTACTGTGCCTCCATATGTTGACAGGCTGCGATATAGATATACAGTTCGAGATGGACCTCGGTCAAGGTCGCCTACCTCCTTTGCCGGTACTATCAGCTTCTTACTTGGCCACTGATAATGTGGGCGTACAACGCGAACCACACACGAGAAACTTGTTCTCGTATTGGAGTGGCGGTTCACATCCTATTGGCACCCTGCGTAAGTCATTCGCAGCCCATCTGCGACCCCCACCAACTACCCGAAGCTAATCGGACTCCTTAGCAATTCTTTCCGCAAGGTAGGGAGACAATCTTTGGCACTCTTTGGAAGTTAGCTGATTGGATGAAACTCGTTCGCTACCAGCCGTAATGGTGATGCGTGCATACGCGTTCACAGGGCGAGACACCCGTGTTATGGTTATGCTGGGACTGTGTTACGCGGGACTGGTCGGGGTCGATATCTGGGCCTTTTGCGCTCATATAAAGATGCCAAATTATCTGTTCTATCTGGCTTTGAAGCCTTTCACAGGCTGCTTTCCCAACTACGGGTCTGGGGTCATGGGGATTAGGATTGGAGTTCGTACCCTTTCTGTTGCTGTGATCGCTGCTTTTACTGATGTTTTATCCGTTGTCTATAGCTCTCAATGGTATGCACGTTGTTCTCATATCGGCGCAATGGTTTTCTCAACCATCTACTTAGCTTGCTGCTATCCTCATGGACCTGGTGTCGCTTGTCACAGTCATTATCGTGCGTATATATGACACCATTACCGTTATCTTTGCACCCTGGTTTAATTTCGTCCTCCGCAGTGGTGTAAAAAGGAGAGTGACATCCGGGGAGGTCTAAGCTTGGCTCGTTACTTTATCAGCCAAGGTGATTATTCATCTCCTCAATACGTATTGAACTCCTCCGTCGTCTGACCCAGTTGTGGCGTAGGCTTGGGTGCCTTCGTGATTGTAACCGTACTAAACGTGGCTGCGGCTATTGCTTTCTTTAAGTATGTCTTTGATTTGATTCACACTGGACCTACCTCTAATGCTCTATATAGACCCCCATCATATCATACTGGCATCGGCCTTCCTCTTATATTAGTCATTCCCAATTTGGTGGTGAGTCTGTCTTCACGTGCATATGGATGAGCGCGTTCTCACTTTGTCTGTGTAGGCATGCCGAGTGTGAGCTCTTTCAAAAACGGATTCCTCTTCTCCCTGTCTAACAGTTGACCCACAGAATTCTTCAACTTCGTCGAAAAGTAAACCCAACAGACACAGAGATCTGGCAACAACACTCTGCGCTAATTAACCGCATTCTCGCCCCTGCTCCAAGCCTCAACGACGTTTGGACCATGGACAACGATTCTAAAACCGATACCATTCTTTCATCGCTGTTTCTTCCAAGATAGACATCATTCAACATTTTGAGAACTTATGGCTACCTAATTCACCCTGTACGCTTACAGCCAGGCATTTGTACCTGTATTCGCACCAGAGCTCATTACCAACGGCACTTGGCTTATCATTGCACATCAATCACAATTCATTTGCACGATATGGGGCTTTTGGTTTTTTTTAGCGCTGGCGGAGAAATGACGCCGTCTCTGTTGATGTTGTGCTCGGCAAGACATACTACGCTCTACTTCCTCGGGCTCTATGGCGTTCGAGAGCGCTTTCTCGCGGCTCTTGCGGCGACCATTGCGCGTGTTTGACTCCGGATTGGGCTTGATTGGGAGGGACCCTTGATACGGGAGCATTAAGCGCTATTGACTGATCCAGCATCGCATCGGGACCCGGATGTTCGTATTTTCTATTAGGATTCAAACATGTCGAGCTAACTCCAAGCTCCGCAAGGACCCCCGAATATACCGATAGAGGTTGAGTTCGAAAATCGGGTTTGTGTCCGGACCATTTTGGCCAAATTCCAATTTTTTGTCCGGACAAAGGTCCCAACATTTCCCCAAAGTCAAAATTTTGTCCGGACCCATACCCCAACATAAGTGAAAAAATCGCAAAATTATCCGTTTTTTCCCCTCTATATACCCCAATTATACGCTAGGTGACATAAACCTGACACTGCGAAGTAAATCCATGTCAAATGGGGTTCGAACTCGCAGTATCCAAAAAGAAATTACGAGGCGCGTGTTACATCTATCCGTTAGACCATACGTGTCCGGACAAGAGACTCAACCTAACACTCCAGGACCATTCGTGTCCGGACTTCTGACCCATGATTTTGGCTATTTTTTCAAAAATTTGTCCGGACACGTACCCGTCCTAAACGCCCAAAACCGCCAAATCGTGTCCGGATTCCACCCCAACCTTTACCCTGATATTCGGGGGTCCTG
>ML210573.1:0-14756 GCA_004369085.1 Coprinopsis marcescibilis | reverse complement strand
CGACAACTTCGCGCTGAAGTGCAACTCCATGTTGTACAGACCATGCAAACGGGCTTCTGTCCCCTCAAATTTCTTGTCAATCTAATCTAAACAATGATCTCCTTCATTTTGCTGGTTTATAACCGGCCCTGTATTCAAGAATGTAATACACCACTTTCTTTGTTGCCCTCGGGTGTCGGAGATTGAGCGACATCCAGCGGCGAGCTTTGAGGGATGTCGTGGTGAAGGTCACCGGGAGATCAATTTGGTTGAGGTCTGACTGTTGTCACACGGCGGTCATCGGAACATCAGTCGGCAAGGTCCCCGGACATCAAACTCACACATCATGGTGACAACATTTTAAAATGGTGGTGTACTTACTTGTTGTGTTGGAATTACGCTTCCTCAGAGTCCGCAGCCCGGAGTCTAGTTCAGGACGATGATGATCGTGTGGCTCTGTAGTAGTCATAACACTGGGCTTCTCCATTTTACTAACCACGCGTACTTCGGGCGCCCATATTTTAAGGGTCTCCCGAGAAGTCCACAACATGCCTTAGAGAGTCGCGACTAAAAAGATTGAGAGCATTCTGACATCGATGCTTCAGTTCTAATCGAGCAAGAAGCATATTGGTAACCAACTAGCCCCACTTATTTGATGAGTGCTCACTGTTGATATGAACTGTGGACATGTTGACTTGAGATTTTGAACATGTAATTGCATTTATGTCAGGAAAGCGCACAGAAAAGTCCTCTCCGAAGGCTTATTGTGTAAAACATTATATGTATGCCATCGACTTAAGGCTTCTATGGAGACATTCATCTGCACAGTATGCAGTGATACTACGACGGCTCTTATCTTTCCGAACAGCCCACGCAGCCGTGGCCTTTCCTATTGGCTCAAGGCTGTACGAGCTAAAAAAAACCTGTTCAGCTATTTGTCCGCAACTATAGATCGACAGGCTAAAGAATCCGACGCCAGAAACGCCGACTATCAGCAAACGGATATGGATCAAGTGGGCGTTTATTGTTCGATGGTTTGGCGAAGACACATAGATGTGCCTCCTAAGTTTTCAGTGAAATTCGAGCGACGTTGACGCTGCTGCTCAGGCTTAGCGTGCCTGTACCCTCTGTTACATTGCTACATGCTGTAAGTGTCGTGGGATACTTCGAATCCGGGTTTGAAGGAGATCAGCTCGTTTCCACGGACCAGCGAGGGTACTTGGATCTACGGGAGAAGCCTCGTGGTTCGAAGGGAAAGTCGCTTCTTAAGTATGTGGCATGATGGTGCGACATGAGCCCAATGTTTTGTGAGTTGATGTATTGGGACAGATGGTCTGTACAAAAAAAAACATAGTGAAAGTGTCCGATGTCCACGGAATCGACGTCAAAAGTCAAATAAACATGCAGCCAAAGAATGTGAACAACACGTGCAACGGTTAAGGAGTGGCAACGTTGTATGCTGGGGGAGGTGCCTCTGAAATCGGCCGCGAAGGCTGTCTTTGACCTTTGCTATACGTTGAAATAATAGGCTATTCATGTTTCAATTAGAATACTTATTTCCACAACTTTGAAAACATCGCAAACTCACGTTAGAGCTGGTGGTCATGAAAGTACCATTCCCGCTGAGCGCATCAGAACTTGATTGCCCACGAGAACGATCGTGGGAATGATCAGTCAGACCAGTACTTCTACTTGGTTGTGGGAACGAAGTTGGGTAGTGCGAATCGCGATCATATTGGGGGTGCGATTGAAACTGCATTGAAGGTTGCGATACGACGGGCGGCAATGATAGCGGTTCCGCGCCATAGTATTGGGGAACATTGGCGGGACTCATGGCAGCGGCTGGCACGTACTGGTCCAAGTCACTCCGGGTAGCCTTGCGGATCCGGCCGATTTTGAAAAGATAGAAAATATAGGCGAGGAGGGCGAGAGACAGAACGGAAAGAGCCGCAGTGAGACCAAGCCCGACGAATAGACCTACCGACTGGTCTGAAGAAGACCTGGGGTATCGCGGTGTGTAAGTATAGACCTCCTAACGTTTTGATATAAATCTACGCACCTTGATGAGCCGCCTATAGCCGAGAAGCTGGGAAACGAATACTTCAGAGCCGAAAGTGAAGGAAGGGCCGGAGATTTTACTCACCTTCCGCCTAGAGAGGGTGTGGTGTATATTTCCGCGTAGTCGAGGGAGAGCATTTGCAGCGGCTGTCCGTTTGATAGCCCTGCAAGCGTTACGTTGATAACATGAGTACCAGGACCCAGGTTGGCCGCATAATACATTAGCTGCCGAGCTCTGAAGAACTGCTTCTCTGCGCGGAATGTTTGTCCTCCTGGAAGCGTGTTCACTGAAACGGTGTATTGAGAGGCGCAATTGGGACCTGATGGACCATATATGGCGATGGCGTCTCCTATACGATTGATTAAACCCAGGGTAATATCTCGTTAAGCAGGCGTGACGAACCCTAACCGGTGGTGTTAGAAGCGGAAGCCCGGAAGAGTAAATGGTACGTACTGTGAAAGTCAAGCTTGCTGTTGCCCCAACTTGATTTGTTCCACTGCCATGCATCTATCAGAAAGGCTACCAGAATACAAGGGGTAAGTTTACCGTCCGCTCCCACCAGAAAAGGCGGCTACATCAGGCGGCTGTGTCGTCCAAGCCAGTTCTGGAGTGTACGTCCAGGCGGGATGGGAGTCTTGAATCACGTTAACGATGAGAGGTTCGTTGTCTTGGCCAACGCTAGCTTCCCAAGAGACCTATAGGCGCAGGAAGCCAGTCAAATCTGGCTTAAAGATTGGAGAGCTTCAGAAAGGGACTCACATAGTCAATGTCCCGGAATGAATTGTCTGTGTTGCGCAGTTGAACCCGATGGAATCCTTTTGTGAGCGTCGCAGAATATAGGGTTGCGTTGAATTCGAATGGATCTGCTCTACCGCTCTGCGATAGCACAGTTGACCCGTCAACTGTTACTTGGTAAAAACCGTGGTTCCCCCTCCTGGCGCCATAAATCCCCACCCCAGTCCCGTAGAATGTGAAAGAGAATGTGGATCCTGTCCGTTCTGTTAATGTGAAGCTGCTTTCGGAGTATCTAGTGGTAAATTTCAGTCAGCAAAGGCGGCGCTTCATGGAACCCTCCGTCAAGAGAATGCATAGACGTACTGATCAGCAAAATCGTCGTCCCTCGATGTCCCTGCTCTCCACTGGCCGTCATATATGAAAAATGGTGATGTGTCTTCAAACACAGCGGTATAAGATGGCATCCTGATGATAGTTAGTGGTCAAGGATGGTTGGCATGCCGTCGCAGACGGCAACGTTTTCGGGCGCTGGAGGCCAGCAGGTGAAGGGCTTCGGGCGTGGGTAGGAATTAAGGGAGATACCACGACGTAAGTATGTACATAAGTACTTACTTACTATTTGTTTCACTGCCCCCAATCTGTCACGCAATCAAAGACCGATCAAAGATGAATGAAAGAAGGGCCAGGAGATCCGTAAAAGTGCACTTTGCCCAATTATCGGTTGACGCTGTGGTCCAGCTCCGAGCCTTCACTCTGAGCAATTCTATTCGCGATTTGGAAGGGCATTAGTTCAGACATTAGTTTTTTTTTTACGAGGTGGTAGTGACCAGTCGCCTCAGCGCTATGGCTACGGTGCACCAGCTTTTATAACGCTCCTCACGCCACCGGGGACAATCAAGCCGGCGACAACTTCGATGATCAATGCACTGCCCATTCCGACCAAGTATCCACATGGGAAGAGAGGAGTGCTTGAGCACCAAGGAACCCGTAGCTATTCAAGGGCAGGCTTTATAAAGAAGGACTGACTCCCGCATTCCAATCTAGCGAGCAAATAGCGTGCTTACAAGAATTTCGCACGAGTTGAGCGAACTGAGGTACCGGCGCTCAACGCTCAGCAAGAAGATTGGTTAACTGAACAGATTCCGATGTTTTCGTTCAAGCTTTCAAAACAGCAACGATATCATTCTCGTTAACCAAGCTGATGAATAGTGATTATTGTTGGATAGCCCAAAGCAAATAAGGCTAAGTGCTCACTAGTATCTTATGCTGATTTGGCCCATATAATAGGCAAGTGCAGATACTGATACCGCAGCCGACACTCGTTATTTCGTTCAGTAAAACTGTTGCCAAGGGTGCACGATCGGACGCGTAATTAAGGACGCGTCAAACCCTAACCCATGATTCAAACAGGTTTCGGAGGCACAACTTGTAGTCTCTCACCGCAGAATCTGACGGTAAGTGCCCTACAAACTGTTCTTGATCGAATGGTACTTCCTCGCTATGTCAGCATGAAGGGAGATGACAAAAAAGCTTTAAAGTTTACGAAACCCTCGTTGATTTGTGGTTTAAGCGCCGCTTAAACCATATGGTCAAGCAGAGCCAAACATTAAACGATTAGTCAGGCAAATATTTCTTGCTTGGCGAGGGTTTCTGCTCTTCAGTTTGAACCACCATCTTCCTTCCTTCCCCTACCCAGGGCATTTATCTCGACAGTTCTGTGTTGCGCTAGGCAGCAGCAGTGTACATCTATCAGCAATGACTTACGTTTTCAAACGAGGTACGCGTTTTTCACGCCGTCGTAGCCATTCATGAGTCTGATCATCGCGTCGCTTCGCAGATGGGTACGTCCTGCGCGTTGAACCGCGTCTAGGAATGCTAATTTAACTTTATACGCGTCCCATAGTCGCAAGGAACGCGTCCAATTTGACAAGGTATGGCTGGAATGCAGCTTATCGTCGCGGCTTATGCTAACCGCGATGCTATCAGATCACCGCCCGAATCAACAAATTGTGCTATGGTTTAGACTTGAATTTCGTGGATCCCATCGAGTAAGTACTAACAATTTATGCTTGATAGCCTCTAACGCGTCATTACCCATTAGGATCGCGCAGAAAGTCGTCGTCGGGGTCTACCACGGGGTGACAACGGTTGAGCTCGATGTACGTGTATATTCCCTTATATATCGAGCAACACGCCAATGCATGCACTCCACAGAACCTTGCAGCCGAAACAGCCGCATATCTTACAACCAAACATCCTGATTATGCTGTTCTCGCCGCTCGCATCGCCATTTCCAACCTCCACAAGGAGACAAAGAAGAACTTTTCCCAAGTGGTTAAAGACCTCTATGAATACGGTATGTCCCCCGATGCTATCATAGTCCCCTATGGTGTGCTTATATCGCACCGCAGTGAACCCAAAGAATGGCAAGCCCTCCGGCATGATCTCGCAAGATACCTGGGAGGTCATCCGCGATAATGCAGAGACCCTCGACTCTGCCATCATCTACAACCGCGATTTCAACTATAACTTGTCAGTAACCTGGTTCATCCCGCCACAGTCTGTACTCAATCTGTTATAGCTTCGGATTCAAGACATTGGAGCGGTCGTACCTTCTGCGAATTAACGGCCGAGTGGCCGAGCGACCCCAGCACATGATCATGCGTGTTGCTGTTGGTATCCACGGGCGCGACATTGAGCGAGTCATTGAAACCTACAACCTTATGTCGGAGCGATACTTTACTCATGCTTCGCCAACTCTCTTCAACGCCGGAACCCCTCATCCCCAACTCAGCTCCTGCTTCCTTGTTTGCATGAAGGATGATTCCATCGAGGGAATCTATGATACTCTCAAGCAATGTGCCATGATCAGCAAGACTGCCGGAGGTATCGGTCTCAACATTCACTGTATCCGTTCGACCGGGTTAGTATCCCTTTCAAAATGTATGCGCTTTCCACTCATACCTTTTGTAGGTCCTACATTGCTGGCACCAACGGTTATTCCAACGGGATTGTTCCCATGCTTCGCGCTTACGATGCAACTGCGCGGTATGTCGACCAAGGTGGCAACAAGCGTCCAGGAGCGTTTGCCATCTACATCGAACCCTGGCATGCGGACGTCTTTGAATTCTTGGACCTGAGGAAGAACCACGGAAAGGAAGAAAACCGTGCCCGTGATTTATTCTACGCCCTCTGGATACCTGATCTTTTGTAGGCTCCTTCCATATTTGACCCTTATATTCTCTAATCCTTTTCTCCAGCATGAAGCGTGTTGAATCTGACGGTCAGTGGTCCCTGTTCTGCCCCAACGAGGCGCCAGGTCTCCATGAAGTCCATGGGGCTGAGTTCGAGGAATTATACGAACGCTACGAACGCGAAGGTCGTGCCCGCAAGACAATGAACGCTCAAAAGCTCTGGTACGCCATCTTGGAAGCTCAGATCGAGACCGGCGGCCCTTTCATGGTTTACAAAGATCATGCCAATGGTATGTATCCCCATGCCATCTTACCGCAGCCCCATTTCTCATCGCATTCTCACAGCCAAATCAAACCAAAAGAACCTTGGCACCATCAAGTCCTCCAACCTCTGCACCGAGATCATCCAATATTCCTCCCCGGAGGAGACTGCCGTTTGCAACCTTGCCTCCCTCGCACTCCCTACCTTCATCAACAACGGAGTTTACAATTTCAAGAAGCTCCACGAAGTTGTCAAAGTTGTGACCCGAAACTTGAACCGTATCATCGACGTCAACTACTACCCTGTCCCTGAAGCTCGCCGCTCGAACATGCGCCACAGGCCTATTGGTATCGGTGTGCAAGGTCTTGCCGATGCATTCATGGCCCTGCGCATGCCATTTGACTCTCAGGCTGCCAAGGAGTTGAACATCAAGATCTTCGAGACCATCTACCATGGCGCACTTGAAGCTAGCTCTGAGCTTGCTGCTGTCGAGGGCCCATATGAAACCTGGGAAGGTAGTCCCGCTCAACAAGGTCAACTACAGTATGACCTTTGGGGAGTCGCCCCAAGCGATCTCTGGGATTGGGCTTCACTGAAAGCCCAGATTGCCAAGACAGGTTTGAGGAACTCGTTATTGCTCGCTCCCATGCCTACCGCATCTACGAGTCAGATTTTGGGCTTCAATGAGTGCTTTGAGCCATATACCAGGTATGTGCTTTGATTTCAGTTCTCCTTTCTCTAGCTAATTGTTTCGGGGTGACAGCAACATTTACACTCGCCGCGTGCTTGCCGGTGAATTCCAGGTCGTCTGCCCATGGCTTCTCCGCGAACTCGTTGACCTTGGTCTTTGGGACGACAACATGAAGAACCTGATCATCGCCCACAACGGCTCTGTCCAAAACATTCCTACTATCCCTGCCGATGTCAAGGCCATCTACAAGACCGTCTGGGAAATCAGTCAGAAGAAGGTCATTGACCTTGCTGCCGACCGTGGTGCATTCATTTGCCAGAGCCAGAGCTTGAACGTCCACCTATCCTCGCCGACCATTGGTCAACTTACCAGCATGCACTTCTACGGTTGGAAGAAGGGCCTGAAGACCGGCATGTACTATCTCCGTACACGACCAGCTGCTCAAGCCATCCAGTTCACGGTCGACCAGGGCATGCTTAAGACCGCCAAGGAGCAACAGCTGCAGGGGGCCAAGCCCGTCAGCTCTCCTGCGCGTCAGGTCCCCGTTCCCGCGGCACGCACTAACGGCAATGCTGTGGCTTCCCCCATCAGCCCTTCCCCCATCACCCAGGTTGCTCCTACCCCAGCTCTTTCGCCATCAACAGCGGAAAGCGTTACCAACAGCCTCGCTAGCATGTCGCTGGATGAGAAGACCAGAGCTGCTGCTGAAGCTGATCCCGAGTTTGCCGCCGCTCTCGAGCGAAAACACCAACGGGAGTTGGAAGAGGCCAAGCTGATGTGCTCTCTCGAGAACAAGGATGCTTGCGTGATGTGCTCTGGTTAAGCGTTCAACGCCTAGCCCTCTCACCTCTGATATTTAGACGTATGGTGTGTCGGTCTTTCTCGGACTTCTTGGTCTCTGTCTGTATTATATTCATGTAGTATGTTTTTTTATGCTCTCCCTCACGTCTATCATCGTCTGTGCACCTATACCTGTATCGAGCTATTGATTTCAATCAAATGTAACATATAATCTTGCCAAAACCTCGGCACCCCAAGTAAAACGTGATTGGGAAGTATAGTAAATCACTAAAGTACACCACTAATACAGGCTTGCAGTATGGTAGGAAGGATAAGAGTACAGCAGAGGACGATCGCGTCTTTGATCGTCCTATAAGTGAAGTGATAAGCACTGGACCTGGATGCAAAACTGGAAAGAGGTGGTAGAGAGCCCATCACATCCTTGTGGATGCGACGGGCGGGCGCGCACAAAAAGCGGCGGCGCATCGACGAGAAGAGCAAGGGAAAAAAAGAAACCATAGCAACTATACAACCACTGACCCATAATGACGCTACCCACATGCAACGATTCAACACGCTTGATGCGCTGTCTAATCCCTAGTGCCGCACACACATTCGCTTATGCTCCTCCCAATCCATCCGCTGATGTTCCGGCGAGCAGTATTTAACGAGCTTGCATTTGCTGCAAACCTGTCCAAAGTTGATTTTTTTGGTTGTCACCGTAGAGTCTGTCGGTGGCGGGGAGGTGGTGGTGGATGTGGTGGTGGTGATGGTAATATTCCCATCGTCCGACCCATCGCTGCAGCTCGACCCACCGCTGCTAGAGCGTGAGGACGAGGAATCGGCAGAAGACGAAGAAGAGGACCGAGGTACCTCCTCCCCAAAGCAAATATCACAATCAATCCAATTGCACATCTCTTTAGGCCGGACTTTGATGCGCTTCCTCCTGCCTTCCTTCGCACCGAGTTTGATTTGAAGGACAGGAGCGGTTTCTAACCCGCGTCGAGGGAACCGGATCATCTCGCAGTCGTCTGTGCAGCAGGGGTTTGGGCACCCGGTGGGATAGTCGTAGAAAATCTCCTCGTCGGGCACGTATGAGGGATGTGTGAAGAAGATTTGGGAGTATGAGGTCGTTTGGTGTGAGAAGAGGACGAGGAAGCGGGGCCGCTTTTCGTAAAGGATTGCGCGGAGCGTGAGGTCGATTTGTGGAAAACATGGCGTTCGTCGTTGCCGTAGGAGTGTATGGCTTAATCGCATGTCTAAAATAGAGTGCTTCTGTGAGTCAGAGGTCCTTGAAACACGCGATTTGCAAAATAAAAGGAGATAAAGATTGTATGGATTAGGGGTTGGGCGGGGGATCGAACAGGTGAATCGGAAGGGTGGGAGACATACGTTCGTGTTGGATCTTGCGTTCGATACTCGGTTTGCAGGGGCAGCCAAAGCAGTATCTGCAGACGAGCTTGAAGTATTCCGTGACATCGTCCATCTCCTGCCGTTTGAGGTCTGTTACTATTATGAAGATCTCGTCGCATCCTGTGTCATGCATCCCGCGAAGAAGCATTAGTTCGGGTAACTGAAGAAAGGAGGTTGGAGGGTGTTAGACACATGATATGGACGGGCATGATTCCACGCAGAGATGCGATAACAGAAGTTTAAATCCCAAGATCCCCATTGGTAAAGATATGCCCGTAAAGGTTGGGAGAGGATATAATGAAGAATATATGCGCACCATTGTAAATACCACTGGCAGCATCGAAAGCTTGCGCTCCGACATCGAGTGGTGATGATAGACATGGGTGGTCCATGTTCGATCCAGTGGAATCAGCCTGCCGGTGTCGACCGTCCGACAGAAGATGTTCTCCGGAACGAATTCCCCCTTATTCCAAGCTATAATCTGCTTCGTATGCGAGCTCGCGCGGTGGTGAAGCTGCCGCTCGCGAATGTCCCTGAACCATTCATGGTAGGCGTCGTGCGCGTTACTGCGATGCTCAAGCCACTTTTCGATGAGCATGTCGGTTGAATCGTGGTCCAGGGTTGTCTTCACGAGCTCTGACATTGAGAGACTGGGTGGCGAGAATATGGAATAATGTCGCTGTCGTTTGGGCATGTCGAGGTAGATGGAGGTTCAGGTCAAGGGATATTGGAAAAGCAGTGCCCAGCCCAATCAGCTTTGTCCTCAGGGCAACTAAACTAGTAACCGAGACAGGCGCGATTGGCCCTGCCCTAAACATTATGTAACCCACTCCAATTGTCTCGTTCCACCCTTCCTCCTGGTTCCGCCTCTGTCTGACGGCAGAAAGAGGTCTGTAGACCTGCATAAACACGATGGAAGAGGTCTTGAAGCACACATAACAAAAAAATTGAGATTTACGCAAGAAATGGAGCAATAAGAAAGCTGGAGATACTAGTGGTACATCATCGAACGTTTGTAGTCCTTGAAGATTAAATCTTCTTTCCCTTTCCCTTTTTCTTCCCTTTGCCTTTCTTCTTTTCCTCCTGTCTCTCTCTCAGACGCCCCATCAACTCCATCGATTTTTGCGTGTCCGAAACACCTGCAAACTCACTCGGCAGCTCCTTCTGAATCTTGTTGAAAACCTTCATCATGTCCTTGAAATAATCTGGCCCATGCACGAGAATATCCTTCTCAACCATCATCTTGCCCGACTCCTCAATCTCTGAACCAGGATTGAACATCTGAATCGCCCTTTTGGGGTACTTGAGGTACGCTTTCGTCTCGATCCTGTTGCGCACCATCTTGTAGTTGCGTTCGAACGCACGAAGGAGCGACTTCTTCTCGTAATCCAAGGTTGGCCTGCCTCCACTGACGAGGTCAAAGAACTCTAGCAGCACCTTCGCAGGAACCATGAGCTCTTCGTTATTCTTGTACGTGCGAAGGGACGCGGCGGCTTCCTGCAACGCAGGGTCGCGCAGAACAGAGAACCTTGCCCGCTCCTCGTACCCAATATTCGTCAAACAATTCATCATAGTACCCGTCCACCGCGCAGGGAAGAAACACGGAGGCGCGTTGTCCTCCGTCGACCAAAAGTTGGTACACTCCGCAAGTCCGTCCCAATTGTAGATGTAGCAATTGCAATCGAGAATCGCGGTGACACCTTGGACAGTCGTGAAATAAATCCAATAATGATCGTCCGGATTCGAGAACTGGATTTCGACGTTTTCGGGAACGAGTCGATAGCGCACCTTCTCGAGGAACGGCGTCCTGAAGACACCCTTGGCGATGCCGAAATCTGCAATGGGGTACTTTCCCGCCACGAGGTGAGGCCGGTGGGGAGCTGCTGATTGGCTGGTTCCATCGTCGATGAAGTTGGCAGCGAGAAGCGCAAATGCAGCAGGGATTACGCTGGAGAGGATTCCGTGTTCTGATTCGACCTTCTCGAGCAATTCCAGCGCCTTCGTTGGTTTTGAGGCTTTCGGCCACCATTGGATCGCCCGATTGTCCCTTGAAAGCGACTCGACGTGTTTGGCTTTTTTCTCGTCGTATTTTGGGCCGAGATCGATTCGACGGGAGAATACGAGGGCACCTTCAAGTGGACGTAGCTCGCGTTGTTGCTCAAAGCTGTTGATAATGTCGCGAGAAAGGGCAGGGTGGTCGAACATGGACTGAGCGATAGCGTGCGTCTCGCGAATACAGCAAGCGAAAATTGGGAAAAAGGAGTCCAAGTCCAGTTTGCCCGTCTGAGACCTCACTGGGGTGTTAAATTAGCTTTCAGTAGACGAGTAAAAGATAGCTAGGCGACGTACGGCAAGCTGCCTTGTGGTTCTTCCAATCCGCCGATTGACATTCTCTTCCACAGTATGCGACCTGTGAATTGAGATTAGAGGCTGAAGCTGGAACATGGATCATAAACTAACCTCAATGCATGAAGAGCAAAGTCTAGATTTCACCTTTTTTCGGCAATAATGACACTGGTCAAGGTTTTCGATTGGGAGGAGGACTTTCCACTTTGGTTTCGACGAAGAGGCCATTTCGTTGTGACTTTCTGAGCTTTGACCAAATCTTCAGCACGATAGCGAGATGACAGGGCTTAATCATACAGACACACCTTATTATACCCCTGACAGAACTTGTAGTCACCGTACAAAAGTAAAGACGTCCGAATCAAACCACAGGCAGTCGGTGCCACGTTCTCTGCGCTACTAAAGAGGTGCGAATCAAATAAGAATCACAAACTTTCGAGTTTAAACTTCGTAAAGAAGTTGTTGATTCACATGCCCTTGCGCTACAGTAGAAATCTGAATTTCCATTGCATTATGTCGTAGGATTGGAGAAACGGCTCACGCTGGTGGTCGCCGTTCGAGGACAAGCCATTTGACAAATCAAGACTGACAAGTCCAAGGCTCCAAGCAAGCTTTGTGCTCAACGTTATTACCTCACCAATCAAAAATGCCCCTATCTGCTGGTTGCCTGTTGGCTCAATGTTGGCTAGGTCCTCCTGAAGACCTAAATTGGACCGTTAGTAGCCAGTAGTAGTGGTGACCGCATGTCATGGCTGGATTTTAATCTTACGTGCACTCGAGGGCGATGACACAGATGCCGTGCATTCGTGAAAACGAAAATCGACTTGTGTTGACGCAAATTTCAGTCAGGGAGGGTGTGTCAGTTACTCCACATCCAATGGCACTACTAATCTCACCTGACATACAAGCCCGACGACCCACTGCTTGGGTCACTTAATCAGTAAATGAGGACCCAGGCTGTCTCATCAGTAAATCGCGAGCCTGGTGAATGATGCCGTCACACTCGAGGCGCTGGGCAACTTGAAACACCGGGCATCGATTCGGCGCTATCACAGTATTGTTGGCACAGTCTCCAGCTCTTCCTCTTCCTTCTCACATACATCTACCTCCCGTTATATAAGGCGCTCAAGCTACCACCAACCTCATAATGAAGCCCGAGCTGGTCAAGTTTCTATCGACGAATGATCGCCCCGACGAGAGTTTGGTTGTTTACAGCAAAGAGTGGCTGAGAAAGGTGAACCTGGAGCTCTCAATCCTGAACGAGCAGATGAAAGCCCTTCAGCTCAAGCACTCCCAGCTATCTGAGACCCGTAACGAATATCTAATCATCACATCGTCCAGTCGCCTTCTTCCTGCAGAAATCATCGCCGAGATCCTCAAAGCGGCCTTACCACCATCGCATGTACCTTTTTCTCGACAGGATCGTCTCGAATTTCGCCGATTTCGATCAATCTGCAGACTATGGAGGATTGTTGCCTTCTCGACCCCATGTCTGTGGTCTCGCTTAATGATCAAGTTTAGCGCAGAGGAAGTCGAGGCACCCACAGCAGATCCGCTATCCCAGCATACGCTTTACCACTGGTTTCAACGTGCCGGTCCCAATACCCCTTTAACTCTCTGTGTTGTTGACGGACGCAGTCCCCGGCTCGAAGAATACTCCGAAAGTGTCGACCGCTTGGCTAAATCAATCCTGTTTACAGCTTCGACGGCCGACATGCGATGGCAGACCCTTGAGTTCATCTTCCCCCAATCTGAAGCTCACCTCATTCTTCCGCCCCTCTCCCAAGAGCTGAGCAATCCCGAAATCTATAGTCCGTGGGCCTCCGTGCGATCACTGCGCCTCACCTTGCCAGCAGACGGTCTCAACCCTTTCTCGGGGATCTGGTCCTGTGGCAATGAGTGGTTTGCGCAGGCGCTTCCCAGTTTAGAGACACTACGACTGGGATGGGACATGGGACTACTAGCTGACGTAGAGCCCGGAGCCATTATCACACATCCCAAAGTCAAGACCCTCGAGATAACATTCTTCGCACCCCCTTCTATCCACATACCCCACGAAGCCTTAGCAGTTATCAAAGGGCTCCCCTCCCTAAACGTCTTGAAGATCACGAGAAGTCCGGCTACCACAGTATACGCAGATTCAGACCACTTCCAAGGTACTGATCAGATGACAACCCACCCAAAGATTTCCTACCTCACACTCCACTGCGCATTGGAATGCTTGCAGTACTTTAACTTTCCTGCTGCCACCCGCCTCGCAGTTGAAGGCGCCCCACCACTAGATGCAACACCGATTCTCCCATTTATGCGACGCAGCCCAAACATAGCAGTCCTTGCCCTCGCCAAATCCCCTGGTTTCGCAGCATCAGATCCTCATACACTCGCTCACTTGGTGTCCCTGAACCCGGGCCTCACATTCCTCAGCCTCCCAAATTGCCGGGTCCTATCGCTGCTGGAGAAGACGAACGACATCACGTTCCTCCTCCCGAACATTGCCCATCTATCCTTTGACCGAGTCTCTCTCCCGGATCTTCCCCTCATTTCTCAGTTCTTCCGAAGGCGGAATGAGAGGGCAAAAGAAGAAGGACATGGCATGGGTAATCAAGTGAGCTTGAAGGAAAAGAAGCTTCATGTCTTTCTGGTCGGTCAGTTTGCTCAGAACTCTAGAGAATTTTTGGATTGCAAGAAGCAGCTCCATACCCTTGGAATCGTCGTTCAGCTCAGAGGGTCTAATAAAAGGCTTGGATTCTAATTTATATGTCCCAGTAGTAGCTCTCCGCAGCTTCTTCATCTGTTACCTCTAGAGACATGCTCTCCTGCCAGCCTGATATACTCGTTAACCATTGACCACGTATTCGAGAGCAAACTCGGTGCAAATTTATAATTCGCAGTGAGTTTGAGGTAATCCCGAACTCCGAGTCACTGATCCCATCAGCGAGCATCAAGCGCGTCGACTCCGTCGAATCAGCACTTGCTCAGCAACCAACTTGTTTAATGTTGAACTTCGTTGAACTCGCTCCCGCCACACTCAAGAGGTGGCAAATCGGTCAGAAGTGGAACTGGATCTGAACGCGGGTGATGGTGATCGGAACACTCCGAGGAGCGGCATTGCTCGGCAGGCCAGGGAGCGGAAACCATCCTATCTCTAGGGGAGCTTAGACAGCAGGATTATCTGAGCCAGGCAGTCAAGGTCTGTTCTTTGATCAGTTTGAGAGAAGTTCTGAAGAAAGTGAGCGAAGAGTTGAAGGGTTGTGCTCGACTTTCGCTCGAGGGCAGCAGAAGCCTATGCCAAACACG
>ML210571.1:0-14976 GCA_004369085.1 Coprinopsis marcescibilis | reverse complement strand
CCTCCTCCTCCTCCTCCTCGAGCTTCTTTGGCTGAAGTTTCTTTGCCAGAGCTGGTGGAACAACACGGCGCTCACGAGCAGTAGTAGCAGTGGGCTTAGACAAATTAGACTGTTTGGAACGGGGGGGTGGTGCAACTGTAATATCTTCTTCTTCTAAGATGATTTCCGCTCTGAGATACAAGTAAGCAACAGTGAATGAAGATAATTAAATGAAACAGACCTTTTAGATTTGCGCTTCCTGCCTGCTCGTAGCATATCTTGTTCCTCTTCTCCTTCACTTTCCGCAGCCTTCTTACGCTTTGGCTTGGATTGATGAGGCTCAGAGGAAACAGCAGCCTGTTGAGCAGCCCGCTGGGAGTTCTGGGTGTTTCGTGGCATAGCACTTTAAGATATATTAATGATTTTTCACAAATAAATTTATTAAAAAATGTTACGAACATGGTTAAGAGTAACTACAATCTACGTGGTACAAATGCCAGCAGGCAGTCACAGGCAGCAGTTGCAACAAGGAAGGGCAAGTCAGCAGGCACTGACGAGCGCAAGCACTCACACCACAGGCAGAAGGCAGTAGTGGCAACAAAGGGGGCAAGCGCGAGCAAACGGGCACTGACAAGGGCAAGCAGATGGGCACGGAAAAGCGATCCGGAGCAGGCACTGACAGGCGCGAGCAGCCGGGCACTGGCGGGCGCGAGCAGACAACGGGCGCGGACAAACAACAGGCGCGGACAAACAACGGGCGCGAGCAGATGACAGGCGCGAGCGAGCGGACGGGCGCTGGCAGCGCAAGTGGACGGGCGCGAGCAGACGGGCGCAATCAGACAACGGGCGCGAGCGAGCAGATGGGCACGGACGAGCGGTGAGAAGCGGGCACTCGGGCGCTGGCAGCGCGAGCGGATGGGCACGGGTGAGCAGTGAGAAGCTGGCACTCGGGCGCTAAGAACGGGCGCGGGCGAGCGCTGTCGTGACGGCGCGAGCGGACAGGCGCTAACAGCGGGCGCGGGTGAACGGACAGGCGGCGACGCGCAGCCCGAAGGCGACGAGGAAGGGCGGGCGGGCGCGGGTGAGCGGACAGACGCTAACGAGCGCTGGCGGCGACGCACAGCCCGGAGGCGACAAGGAAGGGCGGGCGGGCGGAGCGTGGGCAGAAGCTGGCGGTGGCGATGCGGGAGGGCGGGCGGTGAGGGTGACGAGGAAGGGCAGGCGGGCGAAGCGTGGGCGCGAGCGCTCACGCCGTAGGCAGAAGGTGGCGGTGGCGATGCGGAAGGGCGGGCGGTGACGGCGGAGCAGAGGTGTTGTGGAAGAAACGGGGTGTGGGCAGAGGGAGGAAGAAGAAAGAAAGAGAAGAAACGTGTGGGTCAGGAGTCCTGATCAACTGTACAGTTCATCAGGGGCCTTTCCCACGCCGGGCAGCCACAGATTTGGTAGTCTAGCTTGGGGCCGGAAAAATCCGAAATTCTCGAATTTCGGATTTTTCCGGTCGCACCGGCCAAAACCGAAAAAAAAAGCGACTTTTTAAAAATATTCCAAAACCCCTTTGGACTATATTGAGTGTTGTGTATTCAGTTTTGCAAGCTGCTGTAGTGTAGCAGTAATATTGCCACCTGTGTTCTCTTTGGCCTCAAGTTCAATTCCTTTACATGCCTTTTTTTTTTTAAATGTGTAACATTTATTTCGCAACGAGGGAACCCTTTTTGACTAATTTTAGCAGTCATTTATAAATAGGTACATATACTGTACGTACACAGGTCATCCGGTCTACATACATGGGTCATATAGTGTACGTACACCGGTCATCCAGTGTATGTACACCGGTCATCCAGTGTATGTACACAGGTCATCCAGTGTATGTACACAGGTCATCCAGTGTATGTACACAGGTCATCCAGTGTATGTACACAGGTCATCCAGTGTATGTACACAGGTCATATAGTGTACGTACACCGGTCATCCAGTCTACGTAGAGAACACATACACTCTTCATAATGTGTACATAACGTGCACATGTTGTGTACATGTTGTATACATATGGTGTACGTGTAGTGCACATACCGTATATATAGAGCCGTGGGTCAGTGTAAAGTACTCACGCAGGCGGTCGACAGGGGGTCTGAACAAGAAGTAGCGCAACAGCGAAGAGAGGAGTCTAAGAACGCAATAGTGGAGCAGACAAGGCTACGGCGCGAGAAATTGCTTAAGGAACTTGCAGAGAAGGAAAAGGCAAAGGAAAGGCAAGTAAGAGCGCACGATAAACGGGGGAAAGAAAAGGAAGTCGTGAGGGTTGCCTCTGTTTCAGACAATAGTCTGCAACGGGGTTCCCATCGCGTCGTACCAATAGGCAGCAGTACTACTGTAGAGGATGCGTCTCGCCTCCTCAGGGAGCTCGACGCGCCCTCTCACATGACCACTGAACCTTTGCACATGATCGTTGTTTCGTGTTTCTCCCTTTTTGGACTTTACTTACCTATATTTGGACATACTGTATTTAGATGGTAGAACGAGATTTTTCGTACCCCGTCAAGGTCTTAGTTAGGTGCGATCGAAGGCCTAACAAGTTTGTTTGTACCCTTTTTAGCACGGACCATCCCTGTGTAGTATAAAAACCGAGGTATTCACCTCGAGATTCGGTAGCTTATTACCAGTGGGTATTTAGTTCAAATACATCGTGTTTTTCACCCCGACTCTCTCTCTTTGCCTCGTCTCGACCCTTCCTGCTTTGCTCACCATCGCTCTCCCTTCTCTCTCTGCACCCGTGGTGTCTACAGTCCCTCGTGTGGGACCCTCGTCTCTCGTCGCACCTCGTCGTATCTCGTCTTGTAAGCCTTTGTGAAGGCCCTCGTCGTACTAACGCTGTGCTTTTCCCGTTTTATAGCTCCCTATATTTTCTCTAGGTTCCCGGTTCGCGAGCACCCGCTTCGAATCGCTTAGCACGGCTGTTTAGCGCCCGTGCACCTCTGGTCGACTATTCCCCGTTCCGAACACTTGCGCGACCAGCCAAGTCGCAGCCTCTACACTACCAACCCTGCAGCAGGGATCCGAATCCGTCTGCAGAGACCTCCTTCGGAAGTCTCTGCGGTCTCACTCGACCGTCCCACGACAACGTTAAGTCACCAAAGCAGCGCTAGTAATGACTCATCTCCAACTCCAACCTTGAGTCTGTCGCCTGCCTTTGCGAGTTTTAATCTACCATAGGAAGGCGTGAGTGCACAAGAACTTGGATTGCAGTCAAACACAGGCTGAACAAAAGTTCAGGTGGACAACTTGTACAGTGCCGCGATGGCAACCTTTATAAGATGTAATCTGCGAAGTGGACAATGGAGACTCACCAAGCTGCATGTATAGCGGAACGGGGTGATATTGCACTAATATTAAGTACGGCTCAAGGATTTATATGAGTTTGAGCTAAAAGCCCCGAGCTAAAACTTACTCGACAACGTCCGATTTTCGGTCAGAATCTTGTCCCCATGGTTGTATTTCGCAGATCATCGTTAGATGATGTTCCTCTGTTGCCCTTGTTATTATAAAAAGAAGGCGACGATTTTTGCGTGCTAGCCATCAATCGCACGGACCAGCTTCGCCTTCATCATTCATGATCATGGCCGTCACGACATTGATTAAATCGCCGACGACTAGTCACTCGTCTCAACACTAGCCCTTCAGCTGTGCACCTGCACCGAAGACAGTGTTTCCGAGGATAAGGAATCCTACGCCTGTGCCGGATGAACTCGGACAAGGTGTGGTCATTCAGCAAGTACACATATGGCCAGTTGTATGACGCAGTATCCAGCTTCTGGAGCTCGTTACCAGTGACGAGAGTCGACTCAACGTCCAGCTGAAAGATGCGCAAGTCACCAGAGCAGGAAGGGATGTATCCAATACGGTGAACAACTACTACAATTATCCATGTGAGTTCAAATTTCATCGTAATACCGTTTGAAAGACTGATCGATTAGCAGCATTCAATGGATCCACTTTGGAGCTCTTTGAAGTTCTCCGAGGCATACCTGATCCAAAGGACTGCTTCTGGGACCGCTCACAGGCATGTCTTGCTGAAACTCGCGCCAATCATATCGAAGAACTCGTATCTTGGGTCAACCATTGTCCAGAAGGGTCCCACAACACGTATCTGCTCGCAGACGCAGCAGGGAGCGGGAAAACATCGCTAGCGCATAGTGTGTGCCAACTTCTTCATTCAAAAGGCCACCTTGTTGCTAGTTATTTCTGTCGACCGAAGCAGGGAGGTTCAATAGCCTCGCAGGTCCTGGGAGCAGTAATTCGTGGCCTGCTCAGCATAAACGATCAAACTAGACGGTGCATCGGTGGGATGCTTCTTGAGGACCTCACTCTGGCCACTGCATCACCAGCACGACAATTCGACGAAATTATCATTCCCGTCGCGAGAGGTTTACCATCGAAATGGCCGCTCGTGGTTGTAATCGATGGCCTGGACGGGGCATTGGACATCAAGCTTCTAACCCTACTTCGCGACTCCCTCCCATCACTCCCATCCTCCTTCAAGTTCATTCTCATGACACGACCGGAGCCTCAAGTTATGTCGTTTCTCGACAAATCCGCCCATATTCGACGTGCATCGTACTCGCTAGCTGGTGTTCATAACCACCGCGACCTTGATAGATACATCAGGCACCGTGTCTCTAGAACCACATATGGCACTTCCATCTCCGAAGAGCTTTTGCAAGCCTTTGTGGAAAGAACGGAAGGCGTGTTTTTATGGGCCGCCACCGTAATCAACTACCTGGAAATCGCCTTCAACCCTATCCTCCAACTTGAGGCACTGGTTAAGCCCAAGGCCAGTCTTACAACGAACACCACAGGCCCAACGGAAAGGTTGGATGAGATTTACTCAGTAATCTTGTCGAAACTGCCCTGGTCGGATGCGCACTTCAGAGAGATGTACGAAAAAGTGATGGGGGCAATGGTCATCCTGCAAGAACCGTTGTCCCTTGCTGGCTTTTCATCTCTGTACGCTCATGATGGGGTTACTATTGATGACATGAAGAACATTTGCAAGCATCTTCAACCTCTTTTCCAAACCTACAACCCTGACGATCACCACCAACCGCTCCGTCTCCTGCACGTTTCTGTCAAGGAGTACCTCACGACGCGTGCTCCAGAACCACACCGCCTGGATCCCATCCTTCATCATCGCAAGTTGTCAAGCCTTGCCTTGCTCGTCATCCAGAAAGACCTGAACCAGGGCAATGTCCCTTCACTTGGTTTTACCAGCGGAGAGTGGGATGAATCGAAGGCTATCCCCCTGCTGGAGAGAGAGCCAATGTTGCCAGCACACGAGCACATATGGTACTCATGTCGACACGTCGCGGAACACATTCTTGCTGCGTCGATCGAGGATGTCGAGCCATCCCTTGTCCAGCTCGTCAGAGAGGTCCTACTCTCAGACCCAAGACCAATGCTAGAAGCTACCGCATCCCTGGGCTCCTTAATAGACCTGGGAACACTCCGCAAATTGGCCGCAGTGAGTAGCTGGGCTCTTCGATGAACCAATTTGAATCTGACCTTTTCGCAGAGACACTCCAGTGGCGTTATGGACGAAATGTCATTATTAGCAGCCGCACGAAGCCTCTGCTCTGTAGCAGCCTGTCTGAAAGGAAGTCGTATCACCGAGGCGTTGCTTGCAGCTCAAGAAGCAGCGTCTCTGTACCGCCTCGTCCTTGCCAGCAACCTCGATCCCGCAGTTGAGCTCGACTGTGCCCGTTCCTTCCGCCTTCTCTCCAGCATTCTTGCGACTCTTCGGCAGTACGACGAAAGCCTTACCACTATCGACGAAGGCTTGGTTATTGCTCGCAAGTCAGCCGAAGGTTCTACGGAGTCGCAGCGTGTTCTGGCCCAATTACTCTACCATCGCGCCATATCCCTCACCAAGCTCGACCGACACGACGCAGCACTGGAAGCGGGGTCCGAGAGCATTCAAATCTATCGACTGCTCGTTACAGCCAACCCTGACCTCGAGTTACCCTTCGCACTTGCGCTTCACTCGCAAGCGTGGACACTGGCCGCTCATAAGCGTCATAAAGACGCCATTCCGTTTGTCGACGAGTGCATTGCATATATGCGTCGTCTAGGTCAGGATCCAGCTGTCCTGGTTGGCTCAGTGAGGCTCTATGCCTCCTGCCTTTGGTATACTGGCCAGACCGACAGCGCTCTCAAGCACAAACAAGAGGTTGTTGACATCTTGCGCCAGCTGTCCTCGACCAATGCTTCATACTTCCAACCACGCCTTGCCTATTTACTTCACAAGCTGGCGTCGGATCTGAGAAAGTGTGGTCTCCTGGCCGATGCGATTGTGGCAGCAGAGGAGGCGATTAGTGTTCGTCGAGAGTTGGCCATTCTCGATCCCTCAACCTACGATAGCATCCTTCAGGAATCGGTAGCTTTGCATTCCAAGTTCCGCTTTGAGCTTGACCAACTCGGACACAAAGACGCTGTCAAGGTTTTCCTCCAGCTGAAAGACCACAACGGGCAGACATACGACCCCCTTCTCGCACATTCACTACAACAACTGGTGGACGAACTCGAATCCAACCAGCCTTACCCAGAATGTGTTGCGGCGACTCGGGAGCTGGTGGAGGTTAAGCGTCGACTTTTGGATAGGGAAGGAGGGGCCTCGCGTATGCTTTTGAGAGACCTCGCAGGTTCCCTCGATCGGCATGCCTGGTCGCTCACTTTGGTGAAACGCCATTCCGATGCTATCAAGTGTGCTGAGGAGGCTGTTACGATCTATCGTCGGCTGTTGGAGGAGGATGGAGCGACTGTTGAACCGGCGTTGGCACCTGCTCTTCATCGGTTGGCGCGTGCGTATGGGGAATGTAAGCGGTATGAGGAAGCCATACCGGTTTTGCAAGAGGCTGTGGACGTTCGGAAGAGGTTGGTCGGGGATGCTTTGCAGATGCGGGAACGTTCTGCCTCGGTGCTGGGATCTTCCCCCCAAGAGGAAACAGTAGCATCTTCTACACCGTTGGATCAGACAACGCCGAAACCGAAATCTGACGACATCGAAAGTCAGCTCGAAGCTCCAACGGTTCCTATCCGTGATATCGACCAAGCGACAACAACGGTACTGGCATCCTCGGCAATTGATACCCCTCATATCGATCCATCCTCCGATCCTGTGCCGCAGGATGAGAGCTCTGATGCTCAGAGTCAAGATTTAGACCAACACCTTCCTACCAACATTGGCGTCCCTCCCGCAATTCCACAAGAATCTGCAGCTGAAGGTGGGACGACCAGTTTGGCGACTCCACCCTCCACCCCAGATCAAGCTCAGGACAGCGATGCTGCGCCGACAGACATTGTCCAGGGCACTGAGTCGTCGGCCCCTCCCCAACTTCCGGACAGTGGCGACGTGCCAGTTATCACTGCGCAAGTCATTCCACCAATCCCCGACCAACCCTTTCAAGACAATGGCGCAGAACCTGGTCCAGAACAAGCAGTTCCCCCTGCAGTGGTTGATGTACCTCTTCAAGAAGAAGCCAGACAAGTGGTCCCAACAGAGGTTTCGGATATCACTGTTCAGTTGCCTGAGGGAAACGGAGCCGGCGAACCTCTTCCCAACCATGCCCCACCCTGCTTTGAATTCGATCCGTCGAAGCATGAGGCATACGTGGGCCTCGGAACGTCTCTCCATTTCCTGGGACGCTACCTCGTCACATCCAAACGGCATTCAGAAGCCCTTCCGTTACTCGAAGAAGCGATCACCATTCGTCGGTGGCTCGTAGACCAAACCTCGGAAATATCGACGTCGTTGAAGGATCTCGCAGACACTTTGGACCATTGTCTTTTGTGCCTGCGAGGGTTGAAGATGTGGAAGATCGCCCTTGATTCTGCACAAGAGTGGACGGGAGTATATCGGCGGTTAGTGGAGGTTTGCCCTGGAACAAAGTATGAAGGACGGTTGGCGAAAGCCGAACGGTTTGTGGAAAATATTCGGACACAGGCGTTGGCGTTGTAGGATGTCCAGAGTTTTTACCGTCGAACAAAGATCTTTGCCAATACAAGTTCAGTTGTTCCATTCTACCCATCCGGGGCATCAGGTCAAACGTATATACCGTAGCATTAATCTCCAGCTGCACTAGTCTGACTCTGAGTCTCATTGGCAGCGAGTTGCTGTCGTTGACTCTTGGACTACCCGCGCAGCGTTGTGGGCAAAGCCGAAGGCTTTATGCTCGAGCTAGGTGAGACTAGTAAGCCCGGGGGTGAGAGCTTTCCATTCATGGAAAGTCCGGAAGTACGAAGGTCCGAGAGGCTGAGAGGCTGAGAGGCCGAGGGTCCGACTGTGTCTGAGGAGTTCTAAGGGTGTGCGCGATGGCCCTTACCTATTTCCACAGAATATGATAAAGCTTATGGTGCTTCCTCAGCTCTATCAGAAGGTTGGGGACTTTCCATGAAAGTGACTTTTTGGCGAGGGCGGGTCTGGGTCACACACCAACTCCTCGCAGCTCTCGTGTTTCACATTGGCGTTTGCTACACTCCGTCTAGCCCGAGAAAGCTTTTTGAGTTGACGGAAGAAATTGATTATCTAAATGTACGAGCATGTGTACAGTGAGGCGTTGCGTTGCTAACATGTTATGCTGCAATTATACGTGATTTATGCGAGTTTAGTCTGAATGGTGCATGTAAGGGTCTGAGGGTATGTGTGATGTGCATGAGGTCCGTGATGATAGATAGTTGCGTAACAAACTTAGTAGGAGCAATGTGCAAGAAGAATTATTCTAAATCAAGGAGAGGGAAAAGGGGAGACCTGCAAGAGATGTACTTGATGGAGGCTGCTGGTGATGCAAGGCTGAGGTCTGAGGCGCAGTTTTGAAAGCAAGCCATGAGTCGGTGTTGTGTACTCATCGAATGAGGTGGTGGATGGGCAGTAGATGTACAAGTGATAAGAGAGACAAGCGCGATACACCGAGCATCGCCGCTCACCGAACGAGCCCGCGTCTCTAGCGTGCCCCCTTTTGGAGGCAATGTTTATGCACCGGCGGGGATATCATGGAACCTCGGCGCGTAGCGGGCTGTCGCTTTCGCGCAGCATGTTAAGGTCCTTTTTACGGTGTTCGAGAAGGGTAAGGTTCGATTTTTCATGCGCGAGCTCAAGTGATACCGACCTTCGGTGGCTATGTCTTCGTGTGCTGCCGTGGAGATGGAGCTATTTGACCTCCTGAGACTGTTAACTTGTACCCAAGGGCTCTAGGGTTGTATGTACTAATTTTGAGCTGAATTCTGCATGTTATAACTGTCTGTCAAAGGGGAGGCCCGGTATAGCTGAGAGACTGACGCTACCCGCGAGTGCAGTGTGGCTGTGCGGCGCGTTTTGAGGAATAGTTGCAGGGACAGTCAAACCAGATTTAAACGTTTCGTATGTGTAGCTAAGGAAGAGTCTAATTACAAAGTTGCTCATAATGACTATGGGACTGTATAGGCCCAGTTTTGCGACATCCGGAGCCCTCCTATTTGAAAAGCGCGAACAGGATCATTATACTTGTTGCGGTAGCTACCAGCCAGTAGGTATAGTACTACATATAGTTAGGAAGGCTCCGGATGTCGCAAAACTGGGCCTATACAGTCCCATAGTCATTATGAGCAACTTTGTAATTAGACTCTTCCTTAGCTACACATACGAAACGTTTAAATCTGGTTTGACTGTCCCTGCAACTATTCCTCAAAACGCGCCGCACAGCCACACTGCACTCGCGGGTAGCGTCAGTCTCTCAGCTATACCGGGCCTCCCCTTTGACAGACAGTTATAACATGCAGAATTCAGCTCAAAATTAGTACATACAACCCTAGAGCCCTTGGGTACAAGTTAACAGTCTCAGGAGGTCAAATAGCTCCATCTCCACGGCAGCACATGAAGCCATAGCCACCGAAGGTCGGCATCATTTGAGCTCGCGCGTGAAAAATCGAACCTTACCCTTCTCGAACACCGTAGCCCACAGAACCCGAGGGACCTCGGAACCTCGCCAACATCACTCGAACAGCCAACTTGAACGCAGAATGGCTCTGGCCTCCAGGCTTTCAGCGGGCCTCAAATACCGCACAACAGCAGGCAATGAAGAACTCTCTGAGACAGAGCTCATCTTGAGACTTCGATGTAGGTTGATACTATCCCGCCTGCAGGTTCAGAGCACGTTCTGCCGCCGGTTTGTTGGAGTATGCAACCTTCCCCCAGGAGTATTCCTCGAGACCCTCAGACGACGGTGTCGTCAACGTATTCTCCTTTGTTCCTGGAGGCACTTTAGTACTACAATCTTGGACACGTAAGTCTCAGCCCACACAGTGACCTGCAGCTGTCCTAACATTCCTATTAGACTTTGACCCGAGGTCAGACACCGGCTAGGATTGTGCCATACCTTCCAGGGAGGGTGCAGTGGTGTTGGAGAATCTGTTGCTGACACTCCCCCGGAGGCACCTCCTGCATACGGATGCCCCAAAGGACCTGATCGGTAAGTTCTCCTAGTCTGAAGATTAATTGACTCGCGGATTGTAGACAACTACATGGACCCTTCTTGCATGAAGCATGAACACTCCTGCCCCAATGGAGAATGGTAAGGTGACTGCTAAGTTTTAGCTTGCGCGTTTCGCAGTGGCGTTCTCTGTCAACTTTTTGACCCGGAAGGTGACATTTAATTTGCCCGTTTCACGGGGAGGGGGGGTTCTCTTTCAATGCATTTCTGAGGGTTAGAATCCACGTCGCAGCACAGGAACACACGAAACGCAACCAGGTATGCATTTTGTATTCACTAGTCCTAATCGAGTTGTAGCGTTTGTTGATGGGATGAAAACTGTGGTCGATGTTGAATCACCCCAAAAATAGAAAAATAGGCGACTTGCCACGTTTTTTTCTAGCGTGTACTCCTCATTCATCCAATACCGCACAATGAAGAGCCCAAGGTCAGTGTTTATATTAAATCCAATCGGGTTTATTATTTTTGTATAAAGGTTATTGACTTCTTGGAACTGGTGTAGGTGCTCCCTCCCGGTCTTAATGCAGGTGCTTCAATTGGGAAGTTTTTCTAACGTCGACAACACTCCGTTCGCGCATGGGGGCCTCGCAGATATTTTCAAGGGCGTTTACTATGTCAAAGGGAAATCTCAGACAGTACGCATGCGAAAATCCCAAGACTGTATATGGTGTTTCGAAGCACTGACTCAAGTCTCCAATTTTAGGTGGCCATTAAAGTAGTTAGAACACACGTCCCAACACAGGAGCAATCTAAGAAACGGATCCAGGTATGCTTTTTGCATCCACTCGATAGATACAAGTCCCCCAATCAAGTTCTAGCATCTAATGAAGGAAGGGGAACTGTGGTCGAAGTTGAAGCACCCCAATGTAGCGCCTTTTTTTGGCGTAACTTCATTCCAACAGCGAACCCCACTTTGCACACCGGCTCTAGTCACCCCATTCTATGGAAACGGGAATCTCATGCAGTATGCGAAGACCAATTCGTGTTCACAACGGAAGCTCCTTGAGCTTGTATGTTGCGTTCTTGTGCTTCTTGCGGACAGCCACTGACATACTAACTTCAAGCTCACACAAGCTTCATCCGGTCTTTCGTATCTTCATTCCATTCGGCCAAACGCTGTTATTCACGGTGACATCAAGGCGGTAGGCCTTCATTGCTGCTGGTTATGACTCTACGGCTAACGGCCTTTCAGTGCAACATTCTGGTAAACGACGATGGACAAGCTTGCCTGATCGACTTTGGGTTATCAAGGGTCCTGGACACGAGGGGCTACACCTCTACGAGTTTTGGTGGCACATTGCGCTGGATGGCGCATGAGCTACTGGCGCCGCCCGATGTCGATTCAGATGACTTCAAACCTCCCCCGTTGACGAAAAACTCGGATGTGTGGTCGTTCGGAATGACAATACTGGAGGTACGCCAATAAAAATATGGCTATCTGCAGTTGTACTGACCTTGGCTCTAGATATTCACGTTGGACGTATGTCGGCTGATTTATACTCCTCAACTTTATTCGCTAAGAGCTATAATAGGTCCCTTATGCCCGCTTCCGCTACGACCCAAATGTCGTGTGGGCCATCTTGTGTAAGACTTTGCCAAGTCAACCTGCTGCTATTCCGGATGCCTTATGGACACTTCTCCGGCATTGCTGGGAATGGTGTCCCAACGGACGTCCCTCAATACATACGGTACAGGCAGTTTTGACCACCTACATGGCTGCAGGACAGATGTCCACTGAAGAGGTCGAAGCAATATTGGATGAGGCTACCTTGTGACCCACTTGAACGTCAACAGCAAATCAGAACTCAGGGCTTTGTATTTGTACATATATATTGGCTAGGATCGTAAAAATCGTCGCTGTAAATTCCGTCCGCTCATCAAATACAGCACACAAGGCCAGTTTGATAATATTCTGAGCCAAACCGGGTGTGAATGTGGCTACACATGATATTTATTCCATCTCGTTTTCCATCAGCAATAAAAGTAATCTGTCTCTAACAAGTCTCTACGCTGTACCATGCACTGCGGCGATACAGTTCCAGAGCCTTTCCCGGAAGATGGGCATAGAGGAGGTTGAAACGACGACAGCCATGAAAGTTGCTTATGGCTACCTCCTTTCTGTTCATCGCGCACGAACAAAGCCAATTGATATCAGCATTACAAACTTCATCGAAGAGTACTTACTCACCGAATTGCCATGTCATACTTTCTGGAAGGGTAGTACGTCTCAGCAATTCGGCACGCAACGAGCAATGTCAGGTGGCTAGCTTGACCTTGAGATGGCTTACTACACTCCTCGAACAATTCGTATGTTTTGGTGTATGGCTTGCTTGAATGTGAGCTACACATGGGATCGGTCATATAACACTAGTCGGTTTCGCCCTTGCGTGAGCTCAGCCGAGAGACACAGGGTAGAGAAGAACGCGAAATGTGTGTGGGCAGCTCGTATATCCTGATGAACTTGAACATGATCAACACCGACGGAACCAGCGTGGTATGTTTTCTAATCCATATCGGCGCGATTAATCTATCTGGATACAAGGACGATGTGGGCATCAATGGTGAGTCAAGGAGGGGTGAATGTGAAGTCGAGTATTGGAGATCCTCGGGTGGAACGAGCTTTCGTGGAGGACTTCGGACGCTGTCGGCAACTAGGATGGCCCATCTTCCTTCAAGTTCATTCTCATGACGCGACCGGAGCCTCAGGTTATGCGGTTTCTCGACAACTCCGCCCGTATTCTACGCGCATCCTATTCGCTATCTGTTGTTCACAACCACTACGAAGCACTACGACCGTGGTAAATCCATCAGACACCGTGTCTCTAGGACCGTATATGGCGCTTCCATCTTGGAAGAGCTATTGAAAACCTTTGTGGAAAGTACGGAAGGCGTATTTCTATGTGCCGCCACCGTAATCAACTACCTGGATATCGCCTTCAGCCCTGTCCTCCAACTTGAAGCACTGATGTCGGAATTCCCCCACACTGTTACAATCATGTTTGATTGAAATCGCCAAAACGGGATTACAATGACGATTGTAATCAAAAAATCAGTTTGAGATTCCCACCCATGTTTTCAATGAACAAAATTGTGATGGCCCAATTAGTATTTTGATGGGTGCGATAAGATTGTGGGAAAGGGTTGTATTCTCTCGATTCTGCCTTGTTTCCCCTTATCTACAACTATCTACAACACCTGAACCACCTTAACAACATGGACAAAAACAAGGGGGAAAGCACGAAACGAGGAACCAGCCAACGGGGCAAGCCAGCTGGCGTAAAATGTTTGTTCTGCGGCCTGGGAGTCGATCCCCGCGGCCGCTTCAGTCACGAAAGGGCGTGCACGATGAACCCGAATTCTCCTGCTTATTTTCCTGAGCTTGAGCTGCAAGGTACGTTCCTGGCCTTCATGTAAGTGCTGACGGAGCGGCACAAGCTCACGGATTAATCATTCTACTTAGGTAGTCTTGGGGAAAGCTTGATCACTCAGGATCAAGTGCCATTCACCATACCACCCAACTCGAGGGACACCCTGGTTTCTCCTTCAAGGAATCGAGCAGTAAAGCGATCACGAAACAATCCCCTCAGTGTGGACAGTGAGTAGGTCCGGATCTTTGGTACTCCGCCCATATTAACTTTACTCAAAGTACATGACAACAATGTGGGAGCAGACCATCTTGTGAGTGCAGCGGAAGCTGAAGCGCTGCAGGAGTTAAACGATGGAGGGGATACTCTGGGTGAGGAATGTAAGCTAGCGTTTCTGTCTAGCCTACGCTCAGCTCTGAGGCTGAATTTGCGCAAAAGATGGCGGCGAATCACTCGACGTCCGAGACCCTGTGCAGACGGCAACAGCCAGAACCATATTCGACGATGACCCCATCCACGGCGCCGTGCCAATAGGCTGGGAGCTGTGTGACAAAGATGTACGCATCACATCCCATCCCAACACCGGCAAGCCAGTCAAGATGCATCGGTTTCTGGATTACCAGCCAGGCTTAAGCGGCGACTACAGCCTCAGCTCGATTGACACAGAACCTTGGAGGCCTTTTCGTACCCGCCTTGACTTTGAGATTGCGGAACTGGTGCAGGACGCTCGGATGAACAAGAAACAGACGAAGCGACTTATCTCGCTGATTCAAGAGTGTGTCTCTAATCCAAAAGAGTTCACTATTATCAACGAGCCGGATCTTAGTAAAACCTGGGAGGAAGCTCAAAGAGTTCATGTACCTACTGTAATGTTCCTTCCTTTCTGCTCTTGAATACATGGTATCTAATAAAACTTGTCCCTTCTCGAATGCCTTAGATTGAAAAAACTGAAATGAAGTTCATGAATCCAAAGACAAAGGAGGAAGATATATTGTACGAAATGCTGGGCACTCCCCTTATGAGCTGGGTAGACAAAACCATGAGCGATTCCAGCTTACTTCCGTTATGCCAGTTCGACGCAGTCAAGGTCGAACAGTACAACGGCACCGCCTTTGACC
>ML210570.1:4767-14983 GCA_004369085.1 Coprinopsis marcescibilis | reverse complement strand
CAGCTGCATGGCTAGGAGGAGGATGTGCTGCAATTCTCAAATGGAAGACTGCCAATAACTTCAACTGGATGATTCATGTGATGCTCTACTATCACACTCAAATTGTGCAATCCAAACAGGAAAGAAACATGGAGGAAGATGATGAGAATGAACAGGAAGAAGAAGAATAAATACAATAGAATGTATGTACTGTAACTATAGTTTTTTTTATCTACTATTTCAGTTTTTTCAATTTTGGAAAGGCTCTAGCATGGACTATAGCATTATACTTCTATGGATCTAGCATAGATGACATGTGACAGCCATACAATGGCTGTCATATGAAAGCGGTGTGATGGCCACACAGAACTTGTATGGCTATCATACAGCTGCTGTGGAAGGGCCATACAATGACCATACGGCCGCACAGAGATTGCACGGCAGCCGCACGGACATGGCACGGCGGCTGCACGGAGACTGCACGGCGGCTGCACGGAGACTGCATGGCGGCCACACGGACATGGCACGGAGCTTGCACGGCTCTAGCACAGCAGCCGCACGGAGTTGCATGGCTCTAGCACGGCGACCGCACGGAGCTTGCACAGCTCTAGCACGGCAGCCGCACGGAGTTGCATGGCTCTAGCACAGCGACCGCACGGAGCTTGCACAGCTCTAGCACGGCAGCCGCACGGAGTTGCACGGCTCTAGCACAGCGACCGCACGGACTTGCACAGCCCTGGCACGGCCCCAACACGGCTCCAGCACGGCAGCCGCACGGACTTGTGGGCCAGTGCTAAGTGTAGCAATTTTCATATCCTCGAACTCACAACCAATGCAGGGTCCTCAACCTCATTGGGTTTGTTGGTGTACTCCTTGTTCAAGTCGTCGTATTTGTTGCTGGATCCGATGGAGTGGCGAACCTTCGAAGGGCAATTCAGGCCTGGCGTGCCGTTTACATTGCTGAAAGGGATGTCCAGCGTTTCTTCGGCGTTGAGCTGTGATTTAATGCGCCTTAAGCGCGCACGTCTTCGTTCCACTCCAGCGATCTGTGGTCGGAATCTCCGCTTATCTGTTCGCCGATACCAGATTTTGGGATTATGATGATTGTGCTCTCCCTGTAGATGGGTAAGTCTATGCAATCGCTGTCTAAACGAGGCCTGCCAACTCACAACTTCTGAAGTGTAGGAGTCCGTTGTACCATAGCGACGGATCATTGATGGATAGTCTGCCAATACATGATACTTGTAGGTGCAGAAATTGAACTTTTTGGGTCGAGGCAATTTTCTGGCACTACCAGATTTTTGTTGAAGCCTGAGGAAGCTGTAGTGGCCACAATGTCGCTTGGCTGTTTGTTTGCCCCAGCCCCAGCCCCAGCCCCAGCCCCAGCCCTCTGAGCTCTAGCTCTAGCTTCTCTCGGTAATTCGAACGTGTCCACTTTGTCGCAAGTATCCGTTTTGAACTTGCGAAATTGGGAAGCAAGCTCAACTGTTGTTTCTTCGAGCATCTGAAGTGATGGTTTGTGGTGGATGCGAAGTTTGGCCAAGGCATGCCATTGGCAGAGCAGGTAGAGAAGCTTCAGCACGACTTCATTGTGGGGGTCATCCAACAAGCCTTCTATCACAGCAATTATACACTTTCATCCAAGAATCGGCGATCAAACATTTGTATCTGGAGTGATAGGGAACCTACTTGAAGCAAATCCTCGTAGTCTCGCGCAGCTTTCCGCTTCATTTCCGAAGCATTGTTGGAGAACCTTCTGATGGTACCCCAACCAAACGACAGGACCCCTCGAAACCTGCGAGTCATCGGAATCCCATCACAGACAGAATGATAATTTGAGAAACTCACCGCTGATCGAATTTAGCAACCACAGCTTGACCCCCCTTTGTAGCAAGAAGCAACTGTATGAGGTGTTTGAACGTGCTCTTCCACACCCCTATTTTGAACTCGTGGAGGAGATCCACAACAAGAGCAGGAAATATATCAAAGTCCAGCTCTTTCAGGTGGGAATGGAAGGCACTCTGGGAGTACAGGAACGGGCAATCAATCAACGGGGCAGGAAGGAAGGAAGGAAGGACGCTGAGTCCAAAATCACACCTGAATGGGAAGCATAGACCTATCCTTGCCATGTGCCCAACTTTATCCCCCGTGACAGAAAAACCAGCCTTCACATCCTTGAGTGCCTTAGATAGCATGATCTGATTGGTTCGATCGTTGAGACGAGGGTGAGCTTTCCTAAATTCCTCGTCTTCAGGAAGTCCCATGTTGTGAAGGTTGGATTTGGAAATTAGGCACCGCGTGCAAGGATAAGCACCCCCTTGTTTGATGAGAGAAATCGCAACCCTTTGAAGTAAAAACAAATATGAGTTCCATTTACTTGCGGTAGTCACTTGTCGAGTTTGCTTACTTCTCTGGGTAGTCTGCGGAGTATGTGAAGATTCTTGGGTAAAACCGACGTTCTATGCCATCGTGACACAGAAGGACAACTCCGTTCGTCATCGCATCGATTAGATCTTGATCAAGTAGGATGGCCCACTGTGCGTGAAACATTTCTCGTCCACAATGCATTATCAAATCGGCTGGGGGCAGTTTTCCGCCTGCCCGTTTGCGAAGGTAGTCTTTGAAATCGTCTGAGAGCTGGAAAGGAATTAAGCAGATGTGGTGAGGGGAGACAAGAGTTCAGTGTACCGAGTCAAAGTATGCGACGTGTTCCCCTAGATGAAGATTGGTTTTGACATGCCTATATTTGGATTCGTTACCAAAAAACATGTAACATGGCCATAATTTCGTGGGTCCAAACTCAGTGAGCTTGATCATGTCAGACCAGAACATTAGTCCCGCGATGACGCGTTCACTGGTGCAGCCTGGGACCTGAGGTGAGCGTTGCAGCTCCTCATGAGCTTCCATAAAGGCATCGGAGGTGTACAGCTCGCTGTAGACGCGAGAAGATGTCGAAGAGCCGTCCGTTTCATCCGAGCCCCAGTCCATGTAATAGGGTTGATAGTGGAAATGTGGGCCATCTGTTTCACTGCGGACTTTGTCTCTGAGGATCTCGATGATGCTTCGGTGGTGAAGAGTCCCAACTACTCTGTGTTCAACTCCTGCACCATGCATTCCTTTATGGAAGGGCACCCGGATTGAAATAGGGGTTGTCCTCTACCCAGCATCGTCAACCCACTCCTCTGAATCCTGCTTTCCATTGTCGTCCGATTTGGCAGCGTGCCCTTCTTCTTCATCCTCTATGTTGTCATCGACGTGTTTTGGTTGCTGTTTTCCGAGTGAAGGAACAATCTTGGCCCAGTCAGTATTGAGGGCGTCAGATAGGTTAAAGTCAGGCATTCGAAGGATGCCCAGAAGATCCTGGAACTCTTTGAGGGACTTCTCGTCCCCACTATTCCAATACCAGTTTGCCAGGCGAAACGAGCTTTTATTTGGAAAAGGCTTCAGGTATTGTGGTCGAATTCCAGCAGGCTTTGCATGGACAGGACTCGGAGCGTTCTCAGAATCCTGGTGTTGTTGCTCGGCGAGGGGTTCCTGGGAATCACGGCTGGTCGATGTGAATTGCTGATTGGTGTCGTCGAAGCTGGTGATGTAAATCCAGGGGAGGGGGCCCTGGTGGTTGAGCCAGAGTGATTGCTTTGGATCACATATGCGTTAGGTTGGGCGCTTCCAGAAAGCTGCGAGTGACCTTACCTTTTCGCTGCCTTCGCGACGCTAACGAGGAGATTAAGCACATTCACATTGCACATTGACACAGAATATATGTTGTCAATGGCTGGAATTGCCTTGGTGGGGGGTGTGACCGAAGTAAGGTCAAAATGAAAAGGCCTGTAGAGGGGATGAATTCACACCACATGCTTCTGCCACCAACTCACTTGTTGTATACATCCGAGTCGGTTTCTTCATCTGTCTCAGGCTCTTCCTTTTGTTTTCCTTTATTGTGTCGATCGCTGCCGATGTTATTATCGTTGGCCCCTTGCCTGCCACCAGCACCCCCAGCACTGCTACCTCCAACACTGCTACCACCAACACTACTACCATCCCCTCCAGTTCCTCCAGTCTAGCTTCCGGAGAGACTAAGGCTCCGCAGTACATCTATTCAACAAGGTCACATATGTCACTGACTATGCTACAACCACACACTTACTGTCCAGTTTGGCACCCAGTGCTATGGAGCTAAATGCGGCACCCAAACCACCAACCATTATAACGGGGCTTTGTAACGCGGCGACTGGGGAATCCTCAGAGCTGCCGTCCACTTCTGAGTCCGAACTATTGTATCCATCACTGTCCGATCCGAGATAGGTAGGGAGGGTTTCGTCTGAGGAGTTGATCACAAAATAGATAGGGTGTTGGCGTCCGATTGTTGTTGATCCCGAATGAACAGAACCTCCCTTGATGCCATCGATGGGATTGTGGGGGTCCAAAGTCTTATACAATGGCGCTGGGCTACTCGGAAGCACGATGTCTTGTAGAGGGTCAATCCGGGGTTGTGTTTCATGCGGGACTGCCAGAGAATTGGTTGCCAAAGGATTGGAGGTTGCGAGTTGTGCAACAATCGGATTGGTGGGATCCACGAGATTGGTATCGCGCCAAGCTGGGGTCTCTGCGAATACCCCATCTATTGAACCTCTCAAATATGTAGGGGAAAAGACACTCACAGGCTACCCTTGCAAGGAACTGTGCACTATCGCGATCATTGACTGCCCCACTACGCTTGACAACAAACTGGGCTTCTCTGGCTGTCGATGGGTCAGCTTGGGAAGCGGTGTTAGCTCATGGGAGTCATCGGGACACATTGAAGCAATCAATGTTGATAAATACTCATGAATCTTTAGGACATGGTCTCTCCGCCAAGTTAGCCCAGCACCTGCCTCTGCTTGGGAGATGGGAGGGTAAACATCAGAAGGCCGATGATGAGCCATGCTGGTTGGCTTGAGAGGACCTGGGTGAGGAAGTGATACAGAACATCTGGTTCAGACACCAGGCATTGTTTGTACGATACAATCATGATTGACGTTGTCCAAATACCCATTTCAAGGGATAAGGCATAATGAACCCAAAATCCAGGGTAATGGCTCCCTTTTTGAAGCTGAGAGTTGCCGAGTTGGTTATCCACTGGCAAAGCTGCCAAAGCATCGATGTAGAGTCTGGAGAATGCCAACATCTATATGAAAGTTTAGATCCCACGACTTGAGTATCACGGAAAATGTGAAAAAATGCAACTGCCAGAACAGCGGAACCACCGAACGCACATGGCTTCCCAATAGTAATCCCTACTAGCTGTCATTTGTTCTCTTCTAGAGCTGGGGCCAGTGTGAGGTTTCTGGAGTCTACGAAGTGGCGAATACACGATGGCTTACACCACGACGCTCACGATGGCGCAGCATGTTGCGACATCGCTGACTCGGTGCTTCACAAGTTTTTTATCCCAATTGACCACATTCCGGAACCGGAATGCACCGCCGTGGAGTCTAAATGAATCGTCGCGGAATCTGGATAGGATGGAGACTTGCTCAATCATCTCACTGGCCTTTTCGTCCAGGTGAACCCCATCTTAGCATGCCCTGGCCACATACAATACCCAGAGGGTCCATTTTTTTCAGACCCTTGGAACAGACCCACCTCAACGGAACGGCCCTCTTGAGGGGCTTTTAGGGGATGTTTTTTTCTGAATGCACATGCTCTTGGCGTTTGGTTCTGTCTCATCAGGCTCGCTCCTTGAACCACAAATCAATTACTACTTAGTGTACTATAGCGAGGATGTAGCACTATTGAACCAGGCACTGGAATTGAAGCAGGTGCACCTAGTGGAAAGCAATCTTCGGAACTGCCATCATGAAAGATAGCAACCACGTGTGTGCTGGATTCCCAGAGTAACATTCTGGCAGCATTGCTGGATAAAGAGGAGTGTTTGCAGTGCTATAAATGATGAACTGACAGGAACAAGCCTGTATTTGTCCTCTACTCAGCTCAGAACGCAACCTTATCCTGAGCCTCATCCTATTTTAGCTCCAGAACAATGTCACATGTTCAATGTGACGTTGCTACATTAAAAGGGTGTGTGTCCACTTCCCAGTACTGCTTCTCTTTTATTCCGCCACCGACAGCAACTTTTTCAGCTCCATCTAGTCCCATCCCCTCAACCCAGCCACCGCAACATGGAAGCTATAATACGAGACACAGACATCACCCCATCGCCTCGAAGGAACGGTGTGCCATACTCCGACCTGTTGCCCCGGTCCAGACAACCATCCGTTAAATTGCGCAGTTCCGACGAAAGCATTGGGAGCATGCCCTCCTCGCTCTCCAACACTCTAACGTTCTCAGTGAGTCCCCTCCTTTCCATCCCTTGTCTGCGTATATTTACATCCCCAAGGACGCTACTACAAGCACAGATAACTCGGATATGCCTCCTACGCCTCCTGATTATCCCCTAGACTTGCCCCCTGACCGTCAGGGCCAGAAATACGCAATGTCAACATCTTTGTTTGTGTCCATAGATGGTTTGAACACAACCAAGGACATGGCTCGAGTTAGAGGGGGTCCTTGGCCTTCAGAGTGCAATGCACGTACACTGGATCCCCTTTTCGACGACCACACCTTTAGGGCTGGCCAGCCTCTGAATAATCCTGATTGGGCACAGAGACCAGATGCAGAAATTGGCTCAATACTATACAACCAGGATACAGCTCAACCTCGACCTCGCTTGGCAGGATCGCTGCTACCGCTGACAGTATGCAACATCAACAGCCACAGCGCGGACATTAGTAACGATGCAGATATTGATATTGCCCTTGACAGCTTATCCAAAGATGACATTTCAAATACCATGCAAATCTATGCTCAATATGCATCTCAGAAGGACACCGCTCAACACCTCCACGAAATTGGAGACCAACAGCTGTCCCGAATCCAACAAGAGCATCAACCGAAGATTCTGGTGGGGGAGAAGCTGATACAGCGTGCAAGGAAGCAATGGTCTCCTCAGGATCCTCGGAGAACTCATGTCCTTCTATTCCATCTTGAAATGCAGAAGGGTGAGTGGCAGCACTTTTCCATTGATCTTATTTAACCACTTTGTAGGCGTTGAGAAGCGACGACACCAATTGACCGAGAAGTGGCTCAACGAGGCTCTTGACAAACCGACAGGAGGAGCCACTTCCAGCAGTTCTATGACATTGTAGCCAAAGGACTTTCCCTTTGCCTCATCATCTTGGCATTCTTTTTAAGCTATTATATCTCAGCTCCGGGTCTTCCTGCCATCGCCATCGGCACCATCGACCTCTCACTGGCCGCCGCCCCCTTCTCCACAATTCATTCAGTGTCTCCATCGCGTTCAGCTAGCTCGCCCTTTGAAGCATGTCTTTAGATACACGCTGAAATTTGAATGTGAATCGAACACAATCTATATCTATCAGCAATAAGCCGGAGATGTGAGGTATCAGCTATATCAACTCCTAATTTAGATAGTGTCTCTGAATCTCCTGAGCTATTTCGCGGCTGTGTCGAGGGTTGGAGTCATGGTCCATGCTGAGTAATAATTTTGTGAACTGAATCTTGTTTAACCACCAACGCCAATATTGTTCATTTTCCTTTTGTAGGCTCTCAAACCGCTCGTCAGCTCTGTCAACCTTGCCCTCCATCTCTTCGTACTCCCGCTTGGCTGTTTGTATTTCAGCCTTGAGGTCCTTGATCTCCTCTTCTTTACAATCTAGTTTCTTCTTCAAGCATTGCTCAGCAGCTTTTAAGGCCCGAATCTGCTTATGTGAGGCTTCCTGTCCGTCAGGTTGATGGCCAGGTCGGACTATCGCTCTCGAGACCGACGTGGCAGAGGGCGCTTGTACTATTATTATATCAAAATAAACTGACTATCAACCAAAATACGGACATGGACGTACCAATGGCTGCGGGTGAATAAACACCATGACAGTCACCGAGCACCCCGGCTGATGCACTTTCAGCGAGCTTTCTCGATGGTTGCAGGTTCGTTCTCATTTCCTGAATGGAAGAACCTTCGATTCACAGTTTCAAAGTATCTTTGGGCATCTGGATTTGGCGTAGGTGGTATAGGTCACTGAGCAGTGGGGCTGATTGCCTGTAATGAAGTTGGGTGCCCTAGCCCAGGGCTGCCACTCTCTCCTTTTATGTGCTTGGTATTACCGTATGTCAGTAGCAATCCAGCACCTCCCTCGTTGACATGCTAACCGTTACGTTCCGCGCCTATGAGGTGCTGAAAGCATCACCCATAAGTTGCTCCCAGTGCAACCCTCCTCGTCTGGGTTGACGGACTCGGAGAACGAACACTTTTTCCCTCTTTAGGAAGAGCAACTGATGGTTGAGTGCCCTATGTGCACTGCCAGCCCAAGGTTGAACCTTTCCCCGAAATGCGTCCTGAGGTGAGGTTGTGTCTTGTTGCTTTGTAAACATGTTGACTGATTCACGCTGGAGAACCTCGAGCACAGCAAGTTACAATGGTATCGTACACGCGGAAATTTTTGAAGTCTGTTGTGGGCAATGCCGAAATATATTTCCTCAATTCCTGGATGCCGTAGCGAAGCAAGGCGGTTCTTGTTCATGTTATGCTTCTCCGAGTGCCGATAATTCTCAATCCCTCCAAATCAAGGATATATGCATTGTGCCTGTTTCTTCAAGACTTTGTGGCTGTGGCCAGGTAAATAAATTATTCCTTTGTTGTATACTAACTAACCTACTAGAACTTTAAGGTCTGATGCAATGGCGCACAATGTACATAGTGAGGCCGATCTCCTGGGCTCGATTCAGCCCGCCTGAGGGAGGGTTTCGAATCGGTCAAGGCCCTGTATTTTATCCCCGAGAGCGGAAGTACTGGCACGAACGATCCCAAATGGCAGGGTATGCATTAGGACGATCATAACCAAAATGCAGGCCGTCATCGCCGCGATCCCAGCACCAAATCCTAATGTCAAAATCAAGAACACCGCCCTTCCTCCCCGGATGGTGACCTCCATCCCGGTTTTGGTCTCAATCTGAGGCAGCACCAATCCACCTACTACTAGACGCTGACCTGTAGCCATCTCCCCTGCTTGATTCCCGCGGCCGTCGTTCAGCATCGATGGCTTATCGATTGCTTTGGGGAAAGTACTTCCCTGGACCTTGGAAAACATGTCTCTTTCAGACTGACCTCTTGTTCTGTCTTTGGCGACTTGGAGCTTCGATATTTTGGATCCCCGATAGACTTCTTCCATTCATCAGCAAAAGGCCCGATTACATACGGACTTTTCCCACATATTCACATCTGGTAGGTCGCGAAGTCGAAATGTCCGAAAGCAGCCGAAAGTCGCTATTGGCACTGTTGAGAAATGTACCAGTAAATAAGAGTACATAGATACTACAAATCAGATAGAAGTTCATGGGTATGGTGATCTACGTATGGGTTAACAAAGTATCTCTTAAACGCCTCGAGTGAGGTTGTGAAAGAAAATAGTTCAGGTAATACACCATTCCCGTACACTGGAACAAGGTGAGCTCCCCGAACAATGGATCGAAGAGAAATGACAGAGAGCTGACGATCGGAATATTGTGTGTTCCGCTCAACAACCCACATACCGGTTATGGGGTCAGGCTTATCCCCCACTGTACTGAACCAATCCACCAGGGCACAGGGATGTGCCTCACCTGTCTCCATGTCAGTGTAAGTGAAGAAGAGTCGGACCTGTGCAACCTTCATGCCGCAGATAGCTGAAGGTCCATCGTGAGTCACAAATATGGTGTCGTATCTAGGCCTTCCCTTCCAGTTGGGATTGGAACGGATCACCTGCCTCTGCATACCCCCATCCCCACATGCATCGCTCGGGGCATAAAAGTGTGCTGAAGCGGAGTGGTAAACCCGAATTTTACCAGTGAAGGCGACTTTGTCCGAGATGTTTGGTGAGATGGGCTGGTCTGGGTGGTGGAGAGAAAATAAATACTCCAGAAGCGCAGCCTTGAGCCTTGGTTCTCGTACAAGGCGGTGGTGAGACAGGTCATCAAGACTGGAGGGATACTTGGTTACTAAAATGGCATTTAACCCAGAAACTTGCAAACATCTGGGACATAGACAGAACATACCGTGCGTTAAGCCCATTTGTACAAATGCAGTGAGTCTGGGACCATGCCATGGACTAACATCGTCAATCTGTGATTGATCGACACTGTGATCCTTAGCAGATTCTCGAATTCCCTCAGTATCACCGACTCCATTGAAGTCCCCATCGCC
>ML210566.1:0-15140 GCA_004369085.1 Coprinopsis marcescibilis | reverse complement strand
TATGCGCAACTATATATCCTAGTGTTGAATGCATAAATTGGATAGTCATTACAGAAGGGAATATAAAGTACTTTTTTTTCTTATCGGACAGCTAATGATACATTGATGCCCATGGAAGCCAACTCGGCGCAGAGATATCTGAAGACATATGGGATCGCAACCACATCAAGATCGCCACCTTTAGAAGCGCTATTGAGAACGTGCTCGGATGAGATGGCCACCGTAACGTCTCCATGAACCCGCTGGAACTGCTGGCCTGTCGCCAAAATCTGACGCTCACGCTCTTCCTCCTCATCGGCGGCAGCGCGACAGACGCGGCAATACTCGCCTCCAGGACCTGTAGGCTTGAGAGTCTTCCCGGGACCCGACACCATTTCTCCCAACGAAACGTCTTCGTAGCCCAGAGAAATCAAACTTCCGCATGTTCGGCACACCCACGCGGTCGAATAGTCGGAGCAGTTCATCAATCTGTCTTGAAGCAAGAATGACGTTCCGTGTGCGATGAGAGCGTCACGCTCCATCTCTCCGAATCGAATACCACCAGCGCGCTTACGGCCCTGTAGTCAAAAGGGTTAGTTTAGACCCGCGTTTATAAAGCTGGAGTGTTTATTACGCACCTTGACTGGCTGTCTTGTAACCGGATCGACGGGACCAGTAGTTCGTACCTGGAACTTGTCCAAAACCATGTGTCGGAGACGCTGGTAGTAGACAACTCCGAGGTAAATGTCTGCTGCGAATTCCTGTCCAGTGATACCAGAGTACATAGGCTCATTGCCATAGTAATTGTAGCCTGATGCCAGAAGTTGCTTTCCAAAGTAGTCGATAGCAGTGTCCTCTTCGCTGAATCTAATCCCGAATAATCAATCCTGGTGAGTATCGAAGAGGTATGGAAGCAGCACGCACTTGAATGGCGTCGCATCTTGGGCCAACCCGTGCATAGCACCCGACTTGCCTGCCATACTCTCGACCAACATGCCAATGGTCATTCGACTGGGGAAGGCGTGTGGATTGATGATGACATCGGGCTGCATACCGCTTTCGCTAAATGGCATATCAATCGCGGGCCATTTCTGAGAGCAGACACCTTTCTGTCCGTGTCGAGAAGAGAACTTGTCTCCAATGACAGGGGCTCGGGGAATTCGGAGGGTGATATGGATCTTCTGAAGCTCTGAATCGCCTGCATCGCTTCCTGGACAGGGGTCAATGTTAAGAATGTGTGTAAGTGTAGTGTGCACGTACCAAGTAGTCGAACTTGATCGACGTATGCCATTTCGTCGCCCTTGTATTTGACGAACTTTGTTCTGCCGGTCGTGTCGTCAATATAAGCTGCAAGAGGATCTCCAGGGTTCACTCGAGCACCAGGGAAAGGCAAGCCATCCAGGTCCACCGTTTCTTTGCATGCATGAGGATTTTCGCCCGTGAGTTTGATGTCATTCCCCAGGCCAAAATGCAAAGAAGGCGTCGTTGCGTTCTTCGAGGCACCACGAACGTCCTTCAGGTCTATAATTTGGGATTTATAGACCGTTCCATAAGTGAAGCCTCGCTCATGTGCAGATTTGTTGAGAATCATGGCATCTTCCATGTCATAACCGGTGTATGAGATGACAGCCACCACGGCGTTTGTTCCGTTGGGGTATGCATCCATACCATACGTGTTGTGCAACTTGGGCCTGACAATGGGAGTTTGGCCTGTTTGGAGCCGATACAGTTTGTTATCTGTTCGGTGTTGAATAGCAGTCGAAGGGGTGCCCATGGTTTGTTTACCCATCTGTAGATCACTGTCAACACAAGCGACATCTATCACTGATTTTCGCCGTTCCGTACCTGACATTGATAGATGTTTCGGGGACTCTGTGAAGGTTGTTGTGAGCAAGAAGTGCGATGGTAATGTTTGGCGTGGATCAGTGACTCACCTGATTGAAGTCAGAGAACGGCGTCATGTTGGCAAGGATGGAAAGGAAGTTGGTTGGGTCGTGCTCCACGTGCGTTACACCGTCTTCGATTTCTTCGGGCTGGCAAGCGATGTTCATGTAGACCTGTTCGAACGAACCCACTTGGTCGTCGCGGCCGTTGAGTAGATACTTAACAGGCCTCATCATTCGCGATCTGGACGCAAAGAGGTACAACCCAGGATACTGGCCACCTTGTGACTCTGGTACAAATCCGATTTCGAGGTCCAAAGGAACTTCGTATTTTCCTTCCGTCTTCCAAATCCTGAGATTCGTGGCGAGTTGAGCAGCGACAGCAGGCCGAGCCCAACCTACCACACGGCCATCGAGCTGTATGCACATGTTCTTCCGGCCGTCTATTGATGGAGCGAAGGCCTGTGTCATTCCATGAGCAGCAAGAAGAGTTGGAATGTGGGCAACTGTCAAAGGTGCTGTGACAATGCGACATGTTCGAGACAGGTGGTTGAGCAACCCGCAAGGAGTACCATCAGGAGTGTGTACCGGGCATAGGAAACCTAGAAAGACGTATTGAAATTTGTTAATGAGGTAGTAGAATAGCTCGTTCGCTTACCCCAAGCTTCAGGCAGAAGCTTACGGACTGTCGTAGTCTTGAGCTCTGCGAAGAAAGCACCTCGATGGATACAACGGAAATGACTAATGTAACGATGCCAATTCAGTTTTTCTGCGACGATGGTGAATCCCGATGCTTGTTGGAGGTCGAGACCGGTCGGCGAAACCAAGTTTCCAGTGGCCAAGAAATTTGAGAGTTTTGCACCAACATCGAAATTGACTTTTGTGAGCACTTTAGCAAAGTATTTCTCTAGACTAGCAGTTAGATTTGCGATTTGAATACAGCGAGTTCTAGCTGAAGTACTCACTATCATGGAAATCAACATGGGCCCCGTTTCTGACATCCATGTTGACGGTGGCGCGAATTCCGTTGAGAATTTCTTCCATGCGCTCCTTAATGATCATTCCGTAAAGTGAACCGGGCAAAAGAACTTCTTGGTGTTGAGGTGAATCAGGATTGTCCGAACAGCATTCCCCGGATACTAGCGTGTAGAGCTTTCGCAGCATGAACCTGATGATCGTTAGCGCTGTCATCAAGGTATCTATGAAATTATTCACAATAGCATACGGAATTTATCCCTTGGAGAATCGACGTGGACCAAGACGAGCTTTTTGATAAGCCAGGCTCCAACAGCAGCATTGGTCCAATCTTCCGGGAGTCCAAGGACCACCCTGAATTTGTCGCCGAGGTATTCCAAGCATTGCTCTCCAGTACGCATGGTGTACATCTTGAAACTTCGCAACAGAAGTTCCACACGATCAGTCAAAAACGTGTTATCGTAGTCTTGCATCATGACACCTTCGAAGATTTCCTTGTCGGATGCGCCTACGAGAGCCTTTAGGACCAGCATGATGGGGAGCACATATTCCTGTTTTCGCCAGGTGAATCTTAACATGGCGCTTCCATTGTCAAGGTAGTGCAGAGTGTTGGTTACGCTGGTTTGGTCTGGACGTACGCAGCGAATCTGGACGCCATATTGTGTGTAAGAAGGTCCGCGGTTAGAGAATGAGGGTCGAATGAGAGAAATAACATGGTTTCGACGAGGAAGGATGAGGTATCGAATGAGACGTTCATTTCCGTTGATAAGGAAATATCCGCCAAATTCTTCAGGTTCTTCGTGTCGTTGGACGAGCTCTGCTGCGGACATACCCCGCAGGTTACAGCGCACTGACTTGACAAGAATTAGGCCAGGCATGTGGGTAATATTAGTAGAACACTTACTCGAACCATGATGGGAACGAGACCACAGTCCTTGGGCATCTCATGCTTTTGTCCAGAAGGATCTGTCCAGCAGAGCTTAATGGACATTCGGCCCCGATACGATGTAAGCCGTTCTCTTGCCTATGTTCGTTCAAGACGATGACACCAAATATATTGAAATTACCCTTACTTCAGCTGGGAACACCCTTCTTTCACGTGCTGTTCGATCCCTATCCGGTACCATAGGCCTTGCAATCGTTACTTGTTCGATCCATACTGTAGAACAGAATTAGAGCCCAACAAAGTCAATAAACTAAGTGGACATACTCCGCATCCTGTTTCCCCAACTCTCCGAGTCGACACCACGACCATCAAATACAACACGCTCTCCGATATCTTGGAGACCAAGAGAGAGCAGTCCGCGACCGTCTCCGTCACCCGATGGCAAACCCGAGTCGTCGAAAAGCGCATTGAAGGATTCAATGTGGGGTGCAACAAACTCGTTCAGAATTTTGTAGGTTGCACCATCCGCTGGGGGATTTTTGAAGGAGTCTTCGCGGGCAAGAGTGTTAAATGTCGGCACCCGCCGTGAGCTGGAGCCTCCGTCAGGCATTAGAGAATTTGTAGACGGCGCAGAGAGTAGTAATTGCGGTCGTCTTGTAAACTTGAAAGTTATTGATCTCGCCCAAAAAAATAAGGCACGTGCGCATCACGGCCCTAAGCTGCGTGAGAAAATGGACTGGGCGGAGTCTTAAAGCGTGAATGGACACAAGGATTTGGTCGTGGCCGCAAGTTCGACGTAAAGCTCAACATTTTCTGTTAGGCGGTCGCCGTGGTTGGGCATAATGTTCGGCAGCGTTTCCTCGACATGGTCGACACCACAGCAGAATCAGCAACAGCAGAACCCTAGTGCGTTTGGACAGCCGGCTGCTTTCGGTGCCACGAACACGACGACGAATGGTAAGTCATTTTGTGGTTGACTCATCTCAAAGGCAACTGCTAAAAGCCACCAGCATTTGGCTCGACCCCTGCCTTTGGACAGGCCCAACAGCAACCACAGGCTAATCCGATGTTCGGCAACCTTTCAACGCCAGCTTCAAATACGGGTGGAACAGGCTTTGGTACGCGCCGTTGGAATTTGCCTCGTGAGGACAATCGTGCTCATCAAGTTCGTCTAGGTGCCTTTGGATCAACGCAAAATGCATCTACGAGTGCCTTTGGCGCCAAGCCCACAACAGGCTTCGGCGCGTTTGGAGGAGGAACTGGTGCTTTTGGATCTGCCCCAGCGTCTACCGCAGGCGCGTTCGGACAGCCAGCAAACACAACTGGGACCACCGCAAACACGTATAACCCAGCAGGAACATCAGTCTTCGGTGGTGGGCCTGGTGGAGGATCTTCCCTGTTCGGTCAGAACAAGACTCCTTCTCTTTTCGGAGGGTCAGGTATGTGCATCTAAACAACGGCCGCGTGTCTGCCTAATGTTTTTGTTTCTCAGCGACAACCCCGGCTGCCCCTGCTGTAACTACCGGAACATCCAATCCACCATACGCTGCCCATGTTAACAGAGAGGACGGCAACAGCTTCCAATATCAATCGATTTCTTGCATGCCTGCCTATCAGGGTTACTCTTTTGAGGTGCGTCGATGTTATATGCAATTTTGGACCGTTGGTCTCACTGGTCGATGATAGGAACTTCGAGTGCAAGATTACGCCCAAGGTCGAAAAACTGCAGGTGCCTTCGGACAATCTGCGACATTTGGCACTCAGCCAGCAGCCACAACAGGCACAGGCATGTTTGGGGCGACACAGCCAGCTCAAACTAACTCTGTCTTTGGTGCCCAGGCAACTCCAGCGGCAGCACCGACAACTGGATTCGGTGCTTTTGGGGCTAACGCCAGTACAAATACCACTCAACCCTCTGGAGGGCTATTCGGAAATACTGGTGGTACCTTTGGTTCCGCCCCTACTCAACCTGCTCAGACCACCAATGCCTTCGGTGGCTTCGGACAGCAACAACAACAGCAACAGCAACAGCAACAATCCCAGCAGTCGACTGGGCTATTTGGCGGCGCTGGTACTGCATTCGGAGGTGGAGCAGCAAAGCCTGCCTTTTCTGGCTTCGGTGCAGGTGCTCCTGGTAAATCAATTTTGAGTCTACTCTAATTCTGAAGTTAATCTAACTCAATTGTAGCTGCACCCGCAACCAACGCTTTTGGTGGAAACGCATTCGGAGGTGCACAGACCACGCAGCCTGCAGCAACAGGTGGAGGGTTGTTCGGGAACGCACAACCTCAACAGACTGCTACGAATACATTTGGCGGCGGAACCTTCGGTATGTCAATCACCCCTTTGAATCCGTGCATCCTTCTCAGATGCCTTCTCGATCACAGGAAATATGGCCAACAAGCCCTCACTGTTTGGGAACGCTGTGACTACTACTCAACCCGCTGCAAATGCCTTTGGAGGATTTGGTTCCACCGCTCAGCAACAACCACAGCAGCAAACTCAACCCGCCGCCGGCCTGTTCGGAACCGGCGGTGGCGGAGGTGTGTTCGGTAATGCCCAACAGCAGCAGCAGCAGCAGCAACAGCAACAGCAGGCGGGGGCAACCACAGGCTGTAAGTCTCTATCCATTTCCGTCCTGTAGTGAATTAATGTTGTTTTTTGATCAGTATTTGGAAACGCCAACGCGACCGCGCAACCTCAAAATGCTGCCATGGGCATGTTTGGAAACGCAGGTGGCCTCTTTGGCAATAATCAAGGCCAGCAACAGAACCAGCAACAGCAAACAACTGGTATTGGGGGATTATTTGGTGCGAAACCGGCGGGAGCTGCCACAGGTGGCGGTTTGTTTGGTACAGGTGCCTTCGGCCAGCAACAAAACGCCGCTCAACCAGCAGCTGGAGGAGGCCTCTTTGGAAATAGTACAATGGGCCAACCTGCTGCTCAGCAAACCACTGGCTTCGGGGGAAGCTTGTTCAAGCCCGCTGCCGCACCACTCGGGGCATCCTCCTCAACAGGAGGCGGTCTCTTTGGACAGACTTTCGGCGGTGCAAACAACGCATTAAACGCGTCCAACATTGGTCAACCTCAGGGCACTCTTACCGCCTCCATCAACCAACCTATTGGATCGAATCTTCCCATTTTCAACATGCTCCCTCCAGGACCTCGTCTCGTCGACTTGGATCAATCTCAACCAAAGAAGAAACCACCCTTCTTTGTGGATGTTCCTACCAGGTCTCCTATACCTCGTGTCTCGCAAAGCTTTGCTCCGGCTAGCTCCAAGCTGCGAGGCTTTGGCTCTTCGATCGGACCTGGAAGTAATAACGGCAATCCTTTTGCAAGCAGCACGGTTTCCTTTGTGAACGGCAAGCCCAATGGACTAGCGTTGACTGATTCGCGAAGTTCTTCAGGCCCTGATGCATTCTTGGGACGAAGCGGTAGTCCAGCTTTGGGCAGTGGGTCCCGACAAAGCGTCAAGAAGGTTATCCTCGACAAGAAAGTCGAACCTTCGCAATTGTTCGTGAAATCTGGAAGCCCTGGCCTTTCAGGAAGCAAGGTTGTTTTCAGCCCGGCTCTCAGTCAGGCGGCTAGAGAAAGCGAAAATGCGGCTGCCAACGCTTCAGTAGAGTCGCCTACCCCTGCGCCACGCAATCAACAACGCAGTCCCAACCGGTTCACAGCCCATAGCACGAAGAATGCGGCTGCATCTGCCGGCACTTCAGATCCTAGCAAACTGGAGGAAGGGGATTATTACATCAAACCCGATCTGGCGTCCCTGAAGAAGCTTGGATATGATAACCTATGTGCTTACAAGGGTCTCATAGTCGGACGGGTTGGATATGGGGAGATCGAATTTTTGGAACCTGTCGACCTGACGGGCTTGCCAAAACTGACTGCTCTCCTCGGGGAGGTTATCCACTTTGAGGAGAAAGAGTGCAGTGTTTATCCAGATAGCGAGGAAGCCGACAAACCACCACCTGGGTCGGGTCTCAACGTCAAGGCCAAGTTGACGCTGGAAAAATGTTGGGCAGTGGACAAGGCGACCCGGGAGCCCATAAAGGATCCCGCGCATCCTTCTGTTGTAAAGCATCTGAAGCGGCTAAAGAATATGAAGGAAACGCACTTTGTAAACTTTGACATGGAAAGCGGTAAATGGACGTTTACTGTTGACCATTTCTGATTTCATTGTGGGTTGATTATTCACCGGTCTGCTCTTTCGCTTTGTTGTTGTTCGAAATTCCCTCGGATCGTCGTGTCTGCGTTGATCCTGTAACCCCCTGTATTGTTCCGACTCTCTCTATACATATGTCATAGTTTCTATTCTGAGCATTTGATTCCGCGTCCACCAAAGAAGAGGTGACTCGTTCTGGATATTTTAGTTAGGGATATCTCAAACAATTGGTGTTTTAGCGAATGTAGTTGATGTGCGTATAGCTATACCGAGAATACATGTTGTGCATTTTTGTTAGAGAAAACAAGCACGGAGAGTGAAGATGGCCTCGGGATTAATCGGGAAGTCTTGGCCGGGCACGGGGTCCACCCACTGACAAATCGTAAGCAATGAAATCATTGGTTAGATCCAGGCCTAGCCACCGATGATCCATATAAACAACCCTGTCTCCAGTTACACCCACCCAAAACACCCCGCTACTTCAATTACACCACGCTGAACGATGAAGGCAAGCATTTACTCCCCGCAACGACCACCATCAGCAATCCTGACCAGCTCTGGATTCGATTAGCTCGCAACAGAGGAACAGCTCGAGGCCCATGCAGCTGCCTCCAGAAGGGGAGCACTTGAGGGCACCCTTGTTAGTGGAGCTGTGGCTTTGGCAGGCTCATATTGGGCAAATCGCCGCTTCCCAGCGTACAACCGCCTCCCGTTCTCTCTAAAAGTACTCGGAGGAATCCTTCTCGCCGCACCGTGTCTCGCTATCCAGGCCGAGCGCAGAGGATTGGAATACGACAAATCCCAATGGCATGTTTCGTAACTCTTTACCCGGTTTAATTAGCATCTAATCTCCACATTTGAACCAACAGGGAGGGCGAGGGATCTCGTATCCTCGACCACAAAGAGGTTTCTGCCGCCAAACGATGGGACCTGATGACCACCAACCAGAAGGTCACGGAATGGGCATTCCGTCACCAGTACTCTCTTATTGTCGGAGGATGGGCTGGAGGCTTGGCTGTGGCCGGTGGTATCATCTCTCGCAACAAGTTCCAGACTTACCCTCAAAAGGTTTGTCGCTGCACCACCCTCACTTTGTGTTTGACCCAGTTCTCACTTTTGTTTTAGATCGTCCAGGCTCGTATGTGGGCTCAGGGACTGACGATCGGCCTCCTCCTCGTTGCAGGTGCTCTCACTCAGCAAAGGCGCAATGTTCTGTCCAATGAATCACATCGTGATCATTCTTGGAGGGACGTTATCGAGCAGCAGGAGCGCGACAGGGAATTGGAGCAGGCTGCCCTGAAAGTCCCAGCTGGGGCTGCGGTTGCAGCTTAATGATCCTTGTGACGCTGCTTTGGTTTCGGATTCACGTCGTAGAATATAAAGACGTTTACCAGATGCACATTTACATCACATCAGACTCTCATTTAGTGTATACTAGCTCATAATAATGTATAAAAGCACTCATTAAAGCACTCATCACATTTATATCTTACCCCAGCTCAAGCGCTCAAGCCTCATGTTCAGTTCACCATATCATCCAGGCCGAACAATCATACGAAATCAATTAAAACCCAAGTGAAAAGACAGAGAACCAGTTCTGTTGTACAACTACAATTGTGAGGCAACCCATCTATTAACGCCTCTTTACCAAAAGTCCAAGAGCCCACCACGCCGAGAAGAAGGGTATAGTCGCTAGTAATCAGAGAACCCAAAATGAGAAGAAACAAATCAAGCAGCAGCGGAAACCATAGTAGGTCTAGCGGTCAGAGCCCTCTCAAAGGGCCCCGCAACCTTCTCTAAGTCTAGTTTCGATTGCCGACTATAAGCGGCCAAAAAAGGCGCATAGAAATTGAGTGTCGTCCAGAGGAAGAGGCGGCTGTATTGCGAGACGATTTTTTCATAATCGTCTGGAGATTGAGTGAGAAAACCGAAAGACAAAGACGAATGAAGCTCCTACTTTGCAATGCATCTCGGAGTTCCAACCACGTTCTTGTTACATCTGTGATAATAACGTTCACTTCCCATCGGACGGCCTACGAAGAACATGATCGTGTGAGTGGAAGAGTCGCAAAGGACATGGAGTGAGAAGGTTAATGGCTCACCTCCATCATGTGAGAGGGATCATTGACGGTCCACACCATCACGTTCTTCCCAGCTGCCTTGCAATCTTGTCTAAACCTAAATGAAGGTTCAATCTTACTATTCAAAAAAGACAGAAGATGGTCGAACGGGGGAAATAAACTACTCCTATCACGCGCAAATGACGGAAAGCACAGGCCTGGACCAGAAGCAAAAAGACAGAAAAAAACCGCGAAGCACGCGACGAGACGACGTCTCCATAAACAAATGTCCTGGAACGAACGAATGAATGAACAGGAAACTCACTTTTGCCCTCCGGCGCCTGCGAGTGACGCAAAGCTCATTGAGAAAGTATCGCATTCACCCCAGAAATATTTCCTCGCCAGCCCCACACTGTCACCAATGTACGACCGACGACAATAGGGCAAGCGCTTCTTTGCGTGTTCCAGGAACCCAGGATGCCAGAGACCTAAAAGGATCCGCGGTGCTAGCGTCGTCTCCCAATTGGGATCAGAACTGCTGATAATGGAGTGCATCAAAGCGAACAGTCGGTCCGGGTCGTTTTGAACCTTAACGTCAACGTTAAATGCTACGTGCTGATTCTCGGGCTGGGAAAAAAATAAACGCGTCGTTAGCGTTAAGAATTTTCTCTTTGGAAAAGGGCATATGATGGAAGTACGAGGTTACAGGAACGGTGCTCCAGTTAGACCTCGTGTCTCAGGGGTTGGCACCCGTCGTGAGATCGCCAGCGGGGCTGACTCGGAGGTACATAACGAGAAACCCAGGGGGGATATCAAGATTCGGGGTCGTGTGCCACTACATACCTTCGTGAGTAATGCAATAGTCTCTGCAAAGGTGGGTATTGATTGTTTGGGCTCCTTGATGGTCCGAACATGTTGCAGTCCATCCTCTCCGTACCAGACGCGCTCTTTAATTTCACCTGCTCAGGAGAGGTGAATAACCATGCGCCAGGCACAGGGCAGCGGATACCCTCAAGGTTGTCGCGTTCACGTACCTCTTGAATCCGTGGTCCGGTCCAGGGCTATAATAAAGGAAGAGGCGATATCAGACCACATTCATGACAAACACGGTCGAGCTGAGATACAAAAGGCGGCGGCGGCGAAGAGCGACGGGGACAATTGGAAACACAGAAACAGATACTCACCCGGATCATGGAACATGATGACCACATCATCTTTGGAAACATGCACGTCTGATAGTGAAGGTTGGTTATGGCGCTCTAACGGTGAACACGGTGCGATATACCGCTTTCAATTCCTTCTGCACCGTCACGAATTGCGGCTTGGAAGCTGGCGAGGGTATTCTCTGGGAAGCGTGATGAGGCCTGGGGTAATGCGTTAAAGTCAGTGACACCCAAGGTAGGGAAATTCGCGTAGAACGTACACCACGGTGACCCCAGCAGTCTACCAGCAATGTCAAAAAGGGCGGAGAAGATAACGGGAAAAGAACGTACCAGGAAGACGGTGAGGTCGCTTCGACCTGTTAGAAACGATGAAAGAAAGCATCGCGCCCGATAGTGGGAGATAGAGGGATAGAGTGCAGATGTGGGGTCAAAGTGAAAGCCAGCAAGGTCCATGGTCCTGGCTTTTATACTCCCGAGGAAGACGCTGCAAATGGGGATGAGTGTACAGGACCAAATTGGGCGGGCCAAAAACGTGGATGGATCGGATCCTCCACAAAAGGGACACGGACCCGACGATGTCCAGCCAGTGAGAATTTTTATTCGGCACCAAGTTCCTTTCTTGCTATGTAACGGCTGTAACCATCCCAAGCTCCTGCCTTGTCCATGAAACCTAATCAAAGATATCGACCTCATTCGGGAAGGATCCAGCGTTTATTTCGAGGTCCTGACAGAATTGCGATGGATGTGCCAATCTGCTGCTTAGGAAACTAGCTAGGCCGCGAAACGGGGTAGTTCCAAGATTGAATTACCGTCGGTCTTCCGTCGATACGCGTTATAACCTCGCAAACGTGCCACGCACGTTGGATTGAGTCAGAGTCGGCCTGTGCTTCGGATAAAGTGGAGCATTTGGCCCATCCTAGTGGCGAAAGATACAGCCACTGGCCGGGGGACGACCTTGCGCATGTGTGGCTAAACCTGAGCATCTGAGAAAACATTACCGCGTGCTGGGTAAGAACGTGCAGAAAAAAGTGTGCACTCGGTAAATCGATGATGATGGAGTAGAGCAAGGAAGAATTCAATTGAGCCATATCCAGCTCCTCAACATCCAACATCAACACGTTGCTCACGGGTTCCCCGCATTCGAAAGCATAAAATTGTCATCATGAGGTCGTCAAGAGTCGTGAGCATGGTCTGAAATAACTCGTTATCCAATTTAAGAGAGTACTAAAACTAGAGGTTGTTCGATTAAGGTATTACTCGAGAACGCATCTAGTGGAATTACTACCACTCATGGTATCATTGTTCCGTAGGGCGCCCTACTAAAATCATGCCTTCATCTTCTTCTGTCTCTGTTCCATTATCGCTCTTCGACCTAGAAATAGATCCAGAAGAGGACAGCGAAACGGATGAACTGCTCATCTCGAGACCAGATAGTCCGGATACGTCAGAGATCGCAGGCGAGTCCAAGGATGGGGACGGCTTCTCCGTCGCTGCAATGCCAGAGATCGGTTGAATCTTGGCTTTTTCAGATTGCTCGGGTGATTTGCGCGAGATCTCGTGGAGTGCTTCTAACATCGTATCTCGAACACGCTTGGATAATTCGCCGACATCGGCAACAGTTAATCCAACTGTCGGAATGGGAGGCAACACTGCAGGATTAATCAGCATCCACAGACAGGCGTTGGTCGCTAGCTTCATGTCCACACACCTTTAACCTTGATTGTTCCTTCCTTGAAAGTTCCTGTGTGGTAGAGGTCGTAATAGTTCTCTGCGACTATTGGGATGATGGGGATGCCCGAGTTGATTGCCAAATGGAATCCGCCCTTCTTCAAAGGTAGCATGTCGGTCTCTGATGAAAGTCGGCGGGTCCCTTCCGGGAAAATCCACAGAGATATTTTGAGTTTCTTGACCAATTCTGCAGCCTTGTTCATAGAGCTGACAGCCTTGGAAGGGTTCGATCGATCGATGAATATCGTTCCCGACATGCTCATGAACGGGCCAAGGGGGCTGTATTGCAATGATTTCTTCGAAACAATGGCGGACTGTGTCGGCATTAACCTACACATACCCCGGTTAACGCAGACCCGACCAACAGACATCGTACTCACCGACCGAGAATTAAGATGTCCAAGAAGCTCTGGTGATTTGCCATTAGTATGGCAGGGCGCGAGTCCAAATGCTCCTCTCCTTCCACCTCGACATGCACGTTAAACAATTTGCTGGTGACGGTATAAAAGAGTCGGGCGACCCAGTGGTCTACGTCGTGCTGCCTGCCGGCGATGCTGTACCCTGCAGCTGCAAAGATACTACACGAGGCAACGGATACCATAGTTGTGGCGTAGGCGATGGCCTTGACGTAGTAGCGAGCCATTGGCGACACATTTGCGACTGACCGAAGCAGAATTATGGGCAGCGACATATAGGCCAGAGGCTTGATGAGAGAGAGTAGAAAAGCCATTATGTTATGTAGACCAAGAATACGAAAAAGAAAGGGCGCAAGGCTGCGTGCGGCGACGCTGGACCTCGCGGCGAGGGGACTGAGCTTGTCTGGAATGGTGAAGCCGGTAGTTGTTGGCGGTAAGAGCCTGATTTTGGATTTGGGCATCATCCTAACGGAGTTCGAATTGACTTGAAAAGCCTTTTACCCTCAACCAGCACCATCCTCCCCAACATTTATTTTATTCTCCCCGCATCCCCAAAATGCCGCCAAAATTGCATGAAAGTCCATCGTCCTCTCGCGGTAGCTGATATTTGGACCGCTTTACAGGCTCTGTGCTGAGAGTCTTGTCCAGGAAGAGATATCTCATCAAAGCCCCTGACCGCGTCGAGCTCGTCTGCCAAATCCAATGTCGACTCCCATAAACATCTGAAACTTCCGAGATCGCTGTCTGCGTCCACAAATGCAGAGCAATCCGCTGACTCCGAAGCGAGGCCCAAACTTGCCGTCAAGAGCTCTTCAGCGAGGCCTGATTCTCGCCTCAAATCTTCAGACACGAAGCATGCGACAGAAACGGTGAATGCACCAGTAAGCTCTTTTTGGGGGTCATACGCAGGTCATTGAAACAATTCAATAGATCCCAGAACCACCAAGGGCTGAAAGTTCTATTGCGGAGGGTTCTTCATCACCTACCGCCAATACCAATGATCCGTTACAAGTCGCTGCTCAGGCTTACCCATGGCTATACATGGCATCGACCCTGGAAGCCTGTTTTAGTTCGTCTGAAGAATCGGCCTTGGTACGAAATCATGCCATTTCCGACATTCTGCGCGCTTAATTCGGCCATCCAGAAACTCATCAGTGAAAAGGAGAAGCAAGTGGAAGCCGCCGAAGGAGAATCACAAGAGCAACGTACTCGTGTTGATGCAGAACGTGCCATTGAGTTTTATGAGGAATTGGAATCCGACAAAGTGAGTTTCATCTTTCCAGTGGGTATGGTAACTTGCCGACGACAACACCTTTCAAGTTTTCCAAAATTGCGCCAGCCATCATGCAATCTTTTCACTCACATGGGGATGAGTGTGCTCGTGTCGAAACTCAGGCACTCGAACTTGCTTTGCAGGGACCGGCAGATCCAAATGAGGACGACCCACTTCAGGTCTATTATGATATGCTTGACAACCTGGGTAACTCGCTCCAGTTCCCCCTTCTCAAGCGTTGTGGCCTAATCCTTTTCCGATGGTAGATAAACTTTATAAAGAAGCACGGGACCTGGAGTCGAAGATCGTTGATTTTACCTCCGCGTTCAAAGGAGGCGCCACACAGACAGGACCCGCAGAGGATACAGACATTCCCTCAGCGCGCTCTCGGATCCTCGATGTCGTCACGGCTTGTCTCCCTGTTATCAGTGCTAGGAAATCAAATCTATCGATGGCCCAGGAACTTATTGATAGTGCCCAAGAGAATTGCAGTATCACCTTGCGCATGGAAAGCCTCGGGATTGAGTAGCGTCCGTTACCAAATATGCAAGACTAATACGCCAAGCCATCCACGGTGGTATCTACAACGCCATATTATGGCAATAC